>JAUYWI010069777.1:0-14521 GCA_034780595.1 Parotoplana pacifica | reverse complement strand
GTTCTTGCTTTCTATCAAGCTGCTTTGCATTGACAAGTTTGGATATGCCTAGCTGATGAGACCATATCAAGGTCGAAATAGCTATCCTGGGCTACCACTAATAAGTATAAGATAGTTGGTACTCAATTGACATGTTGCGTTTGAGTTTAAATAGCCAAATTATCTGTTCAATGCTGGTAAAGAGTGAATCTCACCTGAATTGATGTTTTCTTCTTCTCATTAATTTGAAAGCATGTGATACTTAACTAATTATAATATTGATTTTTGTAACTAAATACCCGCTAAGTAACGACAGATTTATTATATTCAACTATCAGGCAGGCTACGTTTAAACGATTGTAAATCACAGTAAGTTTTGAAATTAGTTTAGTTAAAATAAACTTGAAGCATTAAATCATAAACCAACCTTCTAGCTAAGCAGACCAAGTATGGGTAGTTATGACATTAATAGTACACAATAAATAAACTAACTGTCTTATCAAATGATCTGTATCAATTTTAAATGACAATATTTATAATTTTGTTATCTGAAACACAAATCAATGTGCAACTAATACCTACACCTATCTGCTTCATTATTCTTCAAACAAATTTCTGATTTCTCTGTGTTTTAGACAGCTACAAAATACGTCTAGAAAGAATGTTAAACTGAATAAAGTAGACAGATTAAAAAGTTAAAAACAGATTAAATACAACAAAATACCTTCAGTCAGTAGCTTTTCTAACACTACCCGGTAGCTATACAATTACAAATAATATCTGGAGAGCTACACTTGAGGGATATGAAGCAAATTTGTAGATTTTGGTTTAAGTTAAACACACGCTGAATATAAAACTCATCTTTGTTTTCTGTCGAAATCTTACCGAATCGTCCTCTAATGCAAGAAATCAATGAAATTATTGTTATAAATTATTTTTTAAATAAAAATCGCTTTCTTTTATTAAAAGAGAAATATAAATCAGATTAACATTTTAAACAAAAAGTCAAACTAATAATACAAGACGTCAACCTCATATATCGTACTGTGTTGTTATATTTAAAAAAAACTAAGCATCATAAAACATATTACGTACCGCTCCGAATTGGATAAGTAATCCTTCCAACACACTAGTAAAACAGATAATAAATAGCTATAGTGATCGATCAGGAACACGTCTACTTGAAAAATAGTTCAGCTCTCCTACTTCGTTTTACCTTGGACAGAAGCATCAATAATATCCAAAGACGCATTATACAACAAAACAGCGGGAACTTTAATATAATATTAGATCTAACCCAAACTTGATCATCGCAAGGTACCTACATAACCTACAACAAGACATTGAAGAAAGTGAATCATAAATCTCAAATCTCAATCCCTGCATGCTGGCGTAGAAATTCTCTCCATCCATTCAGCCTTCATGGCCCAGGCACACAACACAACGAGACGACGTATTGTCAAATTTGTGTCTAACCGAATTATTAAGGGGCTCTCGGATTGATAATGACTTTTTGGGACCACTACGGGGATGTAGGTAGGTATGTGGTAGAACTAAGCGAAAATCAAGTTGTAGCAAATAAAATTATCTCGAGTTGAATCGAGTGAAACATTTTGATAATACACAAATGTACTACTATCACCCTAACTAGTTTGCAGGAACCTGAACAGTCCAATTCAACACACACAAGTTGTGTGTGTTCTCGGCGGGTTATTCTACATTTTCTATCGAATTTAAGTCATAAATCGTTCCATCATTTTTCATCGTTTTATTACCAAATATTAAGTTTAGAGATTTGAGAAAAACTAAGTAATAAAACAAATCAATATTCACAAATAGAATCAATCCAGTAAAACTTAACCACAACCACAAAGTACCAGAAATATTGTTGCATAAATACCTACAATCCATAAAAATGATTTCTCTTGTTTTGTCCCGTTCTTGTTGGAAAAAAATATATGAAAGAATTTTTTTGTTGCGATAATTAAAATAATAACTTTACAATGAATACAATACAAGGTGTTTTTAAAGGCATGACAAACTAAATACATATTTGAAATTGACCAAAATAGATTTTTGAGATTTTTTAAATAATACCTAACGATATTTCAAAATTTAAAGAACAAAGACAACCGACAAATAATATAGGCAAACAAAAAATGCAATAAAAAATCAACTTTCATATTAAACCTGTGTCTCTATACAGGAACAATATTTTGTATAGTGAAACAATTAAAATTTAAAAACTGCTATAAAAATAAACAATTTTATCTTCTATAGGTTTAAGCTTAACTCAGCCAAGCGGCTCCTGCGATAATATTTTATTTGAAAAATTATCGATTTCGAAATAACAATACCGGAAGCAATATATAACTATTTATTTCCTTTTATAATTATAACAAAGAAGATTATCATACTCCAACAAGACTGCCTCAGTACAGAATATCTCTAACAAGAAACGATTATACAAAAAAGAACAATATTCATTTTGGTTGGTAGTACGCTGTCAGTAGACAAACAGACACGGGAAGAAAAAGGTTCCGTAATATTAGATGATAATAATTCTGACAGACCAAGACTAAGGTTTGGTCAGTGGCTCAGTTGGATCCATGTCCATTAAACATATTGGCATTTTAAAGAGATTAAAACTAAAACTATACATTTTGTGATGTCTATAAAGCTGCTGGTTTTGAATATGACAGACTGTAAATCTTCCATTAGCCTGTTGCTTTTAAGGCGTACAGAAATTCCAGGATAGATAGCTCAATTAAAAATATGACTTGGAAGGCAAGACACTGCAAGGTCACAGCTTGGTCTGATTACTTCAGAAAAACTTAAGGTGAAATGATGATTAAGTTCTGTAAAACATGGAAATACAGCTTTTAGTGATTTATTAAATTAGTGTGGACGTAATTCTGGGTGTTCCAGGAGACAAGATTAGACAAGGATGATGTCATTGGATACAAAAGTTGTCCAAAGTTAGGCAACGATAAAAAATCAATATAGATGTAACACCCACTGAAATTCATGATATTAATATGAATAACTTATTTTCACTCCATAATCCTTTCGTCACAAAAATGGAACACCAAGACTTCAAAGAAATGTTAGTGCCAATAGAGGAGATGTTATTGAGAACGTTTTTTCCAATTTACAATTAGTGCAATATGTATTTTTATATTAATATCTATTGTAAAGGGGAGAAAGATAAGTAGAACAAATAAATTGAGGTTAAGCAAACTCTCTTTCTCCGGTTTGAAAAAAAATAGTAAGTCCTTATAACTAGGTTATGTTCTAGAAGTACATTTTTTACAGAGCCAAACCAACATGATTTGCTTTTGAATAAAAGTTATTATTTGAAAGTTGTTGAAAATCATTATTAAAATAATGACATCTCTTAAACTTAAATTGTAATATGTTTTAGTACATTCATAGAAAAAGTTAATTTGCTGCATATAAACTACAAAATGATATTTGAGAAAGATTTTATTAAACTGAAGTTAGATAAAAAAAAACACTGCTCATCAACTTTAATCAATATTTATTATACGAAAACAGCTAGGTGCGTATTCAATTACAGACATTCATGTATTCTATTTCCTAATTAAAAAAAAAACTTATCTATATTAAAAATTAAAATTCAGTTTCATACTGTATCCTACTTGAACAAGTATCAGACTAAGACACCTACCAAAAGGTACAATTTGCTTTAGAAAAAATATCTCAATCAATTTGCACTAGGCCAGGCAGGTAGCACAGAACAAGAAGATTTGGTGAGCTATACTAATGAAATATTACGCAAAACATTTGGTATATTCAACATAATTAGAAGGTAGTAGAAAGTTTTAAGTGTTAAAATCCATCACTGATTAAAATTGATACATCCACCGATCCTAGCAAATTGTTTGAATAACTAAGAATATAAAGTACACCATCTTCTTTCAAACCAAATCAGATAGCAGAACTAACTTCCGTATCTGTTAGTGAATCCAAATCCCATGTTGTTCATATTGCTTTGTGTAGGTACCTATATTGAAAATATTTTAATAATCTTGATCTTGATTAAACATAAACACAATTTATTTTTTTCCAACTGTGTTAAATTAATGCATAAGGACATGGAGGTTATATGTAGAATAATAAATCTGTCTTGTAGGTATTTCCTTGTGTGTTACTGCATAGATAACCAGTGTTCTTAGTGCAAATATATCATAATAAAATTTCAAATAATATTTAGAATACTTTTCCAAACGCCAATGTAATTCCTATGTTCGACCCAATACTCCCTCGAATTTCAGGGTAAACTTCTTAAGGATGTTCAGTTCTTAAGACTTCCGTATCATATCTTAACTGTGGGCCGAATAAAAATTATTATTACCACATTAAAGACAAGCAACTGTTAAACACAATATAACAAATAGACAAAATCATGAAAGTAATACAACAACAAAACAATACATAACATGAAATTTTAAAAAAAGAATAAATATCTCACTGGATTCCCCAGACTCACACAATTTTAAAATTCCGGAAAATTAAGAAAATACATGGTGGCTACACAATTTTACGCTGAGGCGCCCTCAAAAATAACCAAACAGCATAGAAAAAAAATCTGGAAAATCAGGAAGAATCATTCTGTCAGCCTAAAATCTTCATTTTTGGAAACATTTCTTTATGTACAAATTATTTACAATGCAAGAAAAGTTTAGCAAACAAAGAGTCCCTTTAGATTCATAAAGTCCCTCCATAAATATCAGAAGGAAAAAAATTATATTAAAAAATAGGAAAGTAGCATCTCTGTTAGTACGTTGATGAATAACAATTTTGTTTCTCTAAAATATTTATACACAATTTTACTGTCAAGGTAAATTATTTCTGCAGTTGGACCTAATAATAATAGATAATAATAGATATCTATCTGTTAAATTTAAATCAAATAAATTTAGAGAGAAATTAGCTATCGAGTAAATTAGCAGAAACCAAGGAAACAATATCACAGCGAAACAAAAGTGGAAATTACAGTCAGTTTTCGGTTTTGTTTTACACAAAATACTTGCTGCCATTCGCCCGCAATTGTGGCTGTATATCGCCATAATTTGATTATTTAGTTGTAAAATTTTGTTTTGAAAACACAATTACGATTGCCTGCTGTGATTCACATAATACCTACTTTGATCAAGTTCAATTTTGAATTATATTTGGGCTGACGTTATCAAATTAAATGGATTGACTGGCCTGATTTATGACACGTGGCAAATGAAGTCGAATTCCACCAAACAAGTGAGTGAAAGTTTCCTTCCCTAAACTTCTCAAACTCATTTTTTAATCTGATACTTACATTGAAATCAGAATTCTAATTTACGTAACCTAATATGATTATTACTAATAAATTGATGAAGTTGGAGATATAAATGCCTTCGTTATTTCACACAATAGTATTCATGGCATTCATTCGTATTCATAGCACTTTGAATTATTATCAAAATCATAGAATCCGAATTTTATTTTTTAAATACTATCCCTAGTATATTATGTATATTTATCAAATACTAAAATCTATCTTTATATTAAGAAAGTTATTATCAATTTGCATAATCTAACAAATAAACCATAAATTTAACTTTTAGAAAATCAATCTGCTGCTTTTGAACAGAATAATTTATATAAAATATCTATCACACATTTCTATCTAACACTAAATTACGAGTAAATGCTAAACGTCGATTAATTATATTGAAAAACTATGATACATAATGTAATAAGCTATTATTATCAAATTGAATAAATCAAAAGTAGGAGGGGGGGGGGTAGTGAAGCGAAAATAGAATTAGGTGCTATAGATGAGGATTTCAGAGAGGAGAATTTATTAAACTATTTTAAATTTTTGTTAATCGGAAATAGACAATTATTTCGTGGTCTGAGAGGACTTTGGCGCCGCTTATTTAATTACATTCATGTTAAACAGTTTGATCATTCATACGTGATCGGAATTGTTAAAAGAGATAGTTTTAATGTCAATTCTGGTGCACTAATGGAACTTGAAAATTAATAAATAATTAATACTGCGCTAATTGGGAGATAATAGGCATAAAACTTAATGAAATTAGTATTTCTGGTATATTTATTAATGGAAATTTAGCTTTTATATTTTTTAAAAGAAGCACAGTTCCAATACAACATGTATCTCTGGATTTTTGTTTGATTGTATACGTCTAAACATGAAGATAACAATAAATGATTTGAGAATTTTGTAAATAATTCCACTTACTTTGATAGTGAATAAAGTTTATTATCACTGATAGCAAAAATATTTAAATAGGTAACACAAAACGGAACCTATTGTTATAATAAAAAAAATCTTTTGTTTTGAATTGATCATTTATTCATAATATCGGACGATAGAAAATAAACCGCATTTAGGAGTGTTAATCTTATTTTTCCTAGAAAAAATAAAATAAAAATTTAGCTTTTTTTCTACAAAACCAACAGGGAAAAAATGAATCTTATCTCATTTTGAACATTACATAATTATATAATTATAAAAAACTGGCCATATAGTTTTCTTGTCTTACTGTTTTTAAGAATAAATAAATTCTTTAGTTTAATTTAGAAAAAGGACCTCTAAACAACTTGAACAATTGATTGGAACACCGGAAAATAAACTGAAGTGATTCACAAATTAAATAAGTAAAAAATTAATACAATTTAAAATCTCAGTAAAACCACAACATATCTATTGATGCGATGGATTGAATTATTTATTAAATTTCATATTCATAGATATTGAAATTTTAGTACATGTCAGCCGGCCAACTAACCTGCCTGTTCCTGAAAATGCACCGCTCAATCCAAGTGGCAATCGTCTGCCTAGCAACCTCCTCCTCAATTGCATACTCCAGTTCCTCCCGGGCTATCAGCTCCTCTAGTTGAAGTGTCTTGCTGATTTCAACAGTGCGATACGCCAACATGCTATAGGGCCAGACAAAATAAAAGATCGATTATACTCAAAGTAGCTGGCTGTTCAGTTAATTAAAGGTTTCAGTTTTGTGTTAATAAATCAAACTATAAAACACTACTTTGCTAAAGGTTTATGAATGAGTAATACATTTTTTGGATAGAAGGCTACGTAGTTAGTTACCTAAAACAATAAAGTTTTTATTGCAGATTTTTGTAAATCAAGATAATCTATACTTCAATATTAAAAAATAGATAAATTCAAAAATTAAAATTCAGTATGAAAATAAATGGAATAAAATATTTACAATTTATTACGATCGAGTCATTGAAATATTACTATTTTTTATAAATTCTAAAGAATATTTATTTCTTTTAATATGTAAAGAGGAAAATATGTTTAGAACAAACTACTTAAAATGTAGACGAAACAGAATGGAAACACAATTTGTTCAGATCAGAAAACTCATCAATTAGATTTCGTAATAACACCTAACAAGCAAGCCCTGGGAGATTCTATCAAAGACAGCATAATGCACAGAGGTATTTAAATAGGATGCCAACTAATTCTTAGGGACACACAAACTACAAAATTTATAGATTTAGACAAATGTTTTTTTTCTCCTATAAAAACATACGTGCCTAGTAATAAATAGAGCGGCCAAGACAGAAACACATAAACCTACATAGGCCCAACTGCTGTTGGCAGCTGAACCTTAAGTGTGAATGAACCATAGATTTTTTTAAAAAGAAGAACCATTAGAAATGTTTGCAATAAAATGAATTTTCTTTCTTCCTAAATAATAATCTAAAATAGATAGATAGAATTAACTTGTCTGCCTTTGTGCCCAAAATTAAATTGAACGCATCTCTTAGTACCTATAACATTGGTAGGTTGTTGTTGCTGAGATCCAACCAAGATAAATAGAAATAAAGTAATAGAAATCGAAAAAGAAAACTTACTACCCAATGCAACACCACTTTTTCTAAAAATTTATCATTATTATAGTGAAAGATAAAGGCAAGAAGAGGCTACACTTAATGAGTGAAGTGATCTAAGTTAATTAGCCTTTAGAAACGTCTATGGAATATACAAACAAAACAAAGTTTCGATGTACAATCAGCTGAAATGATGAACCAATTTCTGCTGGTTTGTACCACTACTACCACAAAATAAAAGAAATAGTTGAGATCTAAAGTAGTTTTCATTTCAAACAACAAATTCAACTATCTTTCATTTATGTAATTTCTTTATGAAGTTAAATTTATATAAACTGTATAAAATTAAATCATTTTGCATTCTGTACGCTCAATTTCGGATAGGATAGTAATTTCCAGCACCCAGTTTAATTGACTATCACATAATGCTTCGGCTTGGGTGTATGTAGAACAAAAGATGCGAGATGATATTTTGTTAGAATTACAGAAAACAATTATGTATTTCAACACAAAACTAGTAGGATTTAAAATTATTGTCAAAAAGTAGTAATAGTTAACACTTTTTAGAGAAGCTTGCTCAATGAAATATGTACCAACATAAAAATATTTGACATATTTAAGGTTTCAAGAAGAAGTAAAGTTAAAAGAATGTTAAATAAATAATTACTGCTCCAAAAGTATGAATATAAGAATTAGACATATTTTGACAACATTGTCAGGAGACTGCTAAAATCGTTGCTATCAAAAAAGCCGAATGACCTGAAGCTAATATGCCATTGGATCTGAGCTATTGTTTTCCTAACAAGGGGCTGCAATTTCAGCCAAAGATTCATAAAAAAACACTAAATTCAGAATCAACAATTTATCTGCAATAAATTTAATTTAATGCTCAATTTTAATTGCTTCTTCTAATTAGGCATTTTATGCAAGAAGACAAGTACCAACGCAATAAACAAAATGTAATTTAGCAGAAAAGTTAAATATCTGAAACTAGAACAGTCAAGTAGAGAGAACGTACCTAGGCAGAGGTAATGTAAGAAAACTCTGCAATACCTTCCAACTCTCATATAATGGCAGGCATTAAAAGTTTAAAACTAGTCAAAAATGTCGTTCAATAGTCTTCAACCTATAATATGCACCAACTACGCACAGCAGATAATAATAATATATGAATCCTTTCAGTAACACCCTCCACAACTTTTTATAATATATTATGTAGTGCAAAAAGTAGTTCACCAAAGTCAGACACAACAACTGGAATTATGACTGTTCTCTATTTCACTTTTTTGTATGAATTTATGGATAAGAAAATATTAGTTTTCCATACTTTTGTGTTTGTATTAGAAAATGTGAAATTCTGCACTAACTTAATATTATATACTTGTTAACTATATTAATTTTTACAATTACTCTAGTTCTATAACACTTTGTACACAATAGTTTACAAATAAATTTTCCCTTAATATAAACAACTGGAAAATATTTTAAAGATAAACGAATCAACAGACTATATTAAAAACGTCACACGATTGAGATTTTCAAATTACAATTAACACTATTATATTTTGTAAATATAAACAATGTTCTCTTAGTAATATGAAACTTTCAAAGTTACCTTTAAACGAAAGCTACAAATAGATCTATTCACTCATAATATTTCAAATACAAAGTAGGTCAAATTTCTAAGCAATTATTGCGTTATATACTTATTTAATATTTATTTATGATAAATGCAAAATTAGTTTCTATTGCGTTTGGCTAATTTCTATTAGGGAAAATAAGAATCTAAAGTTTCAAAGTGAATGAAGAGCAACTCCACCTATTATCTATTAACTAGAAATATTAGAGAGTTTGCTAAACAAAGGTTTTCTTCTGTCTTTAATTAGAACTAGAACTAAATATGAGAAGACAATAAATGTAAAATCGGATCATTACTATGAAACAATTAAGAATATATTTATTTCATAAATAAAACTTTTAAATTCTTAGTGAAAAAGTTATTGTTCCATGCTATGACGTCGTCAGATCTAAAATAATCTTCTGATTGGATTTAAGACATCCATTAAAAAAGATGTTGAACATTATGGACATTTCATGTTATAAAATAGTAATAAAAACACAATGCTGGTCGAAGTTTTGCCAATTGACTTTAAATTTGGCATTAAAACTTGTCAAAATAAAATGTTACGAAATTATTGAATGTCGATTTAGTGAATAATATTATATTTTATTGATTTTGTTTTTAGTGAAGGCCATTTAAATTTTAATACGTATTATAGTATGTTGTCTATAGGTTTTATTTAAGTTTGCTATTTTTTATTTGACTTTATCTCTCAATGGTGTTAATAAACTTAAAAAACTTTTTATCCGTGATTGTAATACATTCACTCCACAATTGGAGAGATTTAAATGATACAATATGCTGAGATAATCAATAATATATATTTCAAGGTCTAATACAACATAATGTTTGCCCAGTGAAACAATTAACAACTTACTTGAGCACATCATGAAAGCTGACTTCTTTATCTCGTCCTCCCCTTAGCATCTCCACCTCATAGCACATTTCCTTGAAGAGCTGCTGATCTTTCTTCTTATTGAAGTCAAATCCCACACGATCCCTGGGAATAAGACGCAGAAGAAACCGAACATAGTATGCCTTCACCATGCCCTGTAACAGAAATAGGAAGAAATATAAATCGGCCCAATAGACAGGATAAACCAATAACATTCCATTAAAACTACTTCATATTGCGTACAAATAGATAAAGTGCAAGAATGTCTATTTTTATAGTATATTTTTTAGCATTTTTAGGTATATTGTGAAGTTTTAAATTGCAATAAAATTAGAAAACCTCAATTTACTAAGTAATTTTGCTTATAATCTAAATCAGCATAGCTTGTTATTTTAAAAATATATAATTAACCGTCCAATTTAAGTGGCAGATAAAATTAAATGACCAACCACGATTCTGAGTAAGATTGATTTACAAAATTATGGTTAATTCAAAACTTTATTCTCCTATTTATTATGTATATTGTCATGACTAATCCTCCATTCTAACAGGCAGCTGATAATGGTATATCACCGCCAGTTCTGGTTCGTTTTACACTAATTGATGTTTCTAATCCCAACGAATAAAGTCATTTTCCACAACTCCAAAAAACTAAACAATATCCACATTTTAAACTAACTAATAATCTTACTCCACAACGCTCAATACATTAAGGGTACCCATGATACCAACTGACACATATATTGTTAATAATCTGAGGATGTGGTGTTGTGGTTTGATCAAGTAATCAATATACAGACTGAGTAGTACTAACCATATACAATGCCTATAAACAAAAAAAATGGTTCAATTAAAAATAGCGCTACAGCAGCCTAACCCTACTACTGCTTGCAAGCTGATAAAAAGCAACTTTACCAATTAACTAATAAATAACACCAAGGCCAAACTGCTTGGAGTTCGGAGTAATTAAACTACTACTCATAACTAGATTTATTTGTTTTTTCAGAATGGAGGAAAAGCGAACAATTAGCCAGTTTTGATAAGAGGCCCCATTTATGATATAATAAAATAGCAACATAATCAATATATAGCTAAGTCTGTTTCTAATGATAAAACTTATTAATGCCTACCACGATTTTTTTAAAAATATAAATTGTTTAACAATTATAAATAGACTTTACTGGATGTTTAGACGTGTAGGTCTACAGTGAATGTGTTGTCGATGTGTTATGAAGGAGGATGTATCAAAAATATTAGCAGTAATACATCGCAGCAATGTCACCAAAATGCGAACAGCTCATCAATTTCTAAATTACTACACTGGATCCACCCTTTCTTAAATGTTACAATCAACTATATTGAAAATGACATTGTAAATCAACATTCTCAATACACAAACAATAAACTATAAATCGGTATTATTATTATTATCATCAATTTTATTAAATGTAAGAAAACTTTTGCGACCACCAAACAAATTAAATGAATAAAACCAGACGAAGATACTGTCTGTAGTATATGGCTTATTTCTCATATATAATTTAGGTAAAAGCGACTAATACATATACATACTTTGCCTAATCCTTTTAAATTAAATTTCTCTCCAAATCATAATAACAATGCTCTAATGTCATAACAACTAGAACATAATATTATGTTAGCATCATAATTCCACAATATTTATATAGGCGGAATATTTCCTTAAAACTGCATTATGGATTTTACGTGTTCTGAGATCAAACAAGAAGTTGTTCCCCTTGAGCAACTCCAACGCATATTTATGGAGATGTTTGTATTTTTATTATCGTAATACATACATACCTAAGTCCTCCTATGTATGGGAATGTATTTTGGATAGATAACAGACATACCTAGCCGCATCCATGCATAATGAGTCTCTTAGACTAATTTTACATGTTCACCTTAGCAGTTCCTATAAATACCAATCTATCTACCTGTACCTAATAAAATTCATCAATATTTTTGTCTTAATGTAACTTTGATACAGTCCCGATTTTAATTAAATTACTTCCGGATGAGCATAACCAAAACACACCTACTTTATGTTAATATGAATATGTAGACGGTATTTTGTTACGAATACTTATTTTCTTTTCGAATAAAATCTACTTCTAACACCACCAGAAAGGAAGAACAGTCACTGTATCAAATATCAATTAGGTGCTAAGCAAATTATTCAATCTAAGGTTATTAGGTTAAATTAATATTTATCTTACATAATTTTTTTTATGATTATCATTCAACAGCTTTTCATTAAAACAAAACTAGGAACCCTTTCCAAAAATATTACACCATCCAATCCCTTCTAATTAAGCTACTATTCATTATAGATATTAAAATCAAAGATGAATAAAATTAATAATCTGATATTTTTTTTTTCAGATTAAGATAGTATTATTTTCTGTAGATATTGTGATTTCTAAGCTAACAATATCCGTATGATTTTAGCTATTATAAATATACAGTACCATAAACGATCCATTAAGCAATCCATTAAAACTTTTAAAAAGATTTTAGGAGTGAGATTTTTTTACTAGTAATCATACCACAATTACTGTTTTTAAAAATGATAAACGATTAAAATTTGACAATCAAAAGTGTAATTCATAGCCTAGTAATACCATTAAATACAGATTAAGATATCGAAATAAAACTGAAACAAAAGAGAAAAGACATCTCGATATGAAGCAACGCAATAAATTAAAATATTAAAATAAATTAAACTTTTGAAGCTCTATCAATTTATTAATTAACAAGTTGACATCAACTAATTTAAATATCATTTGGCAACCTAATTCATAAGTTCACTTCAATAGAAATAATTAGCATAAAATGAGTACAATTTTCAAAAGCACATAATGAGATACTCAATCAACGATTATGCTTTCCTGAAACTGATCAACCGCTGGTTTATTTAATAAAGTAATTATTACTAGAAACAAATAAACTTTATTATGATGGCATAATTATTAGAATATGCTTGTAATAGCGTCATCAAGTACAGTGGTGGGGGTACTTTGCGATCCAAAATTTAAACTAATTTATTAAATATTTTAAAATGTAATCAACAAAAGTGTACAAGTATATATCTCGTCATTCAAATGTTAATTTGCATTTAGGAAATAAATTGGTTCAGATTTCCACAAATAAGCCCAAATAATAGCAGTACCTGTTTTTGTAACTAATTAAAAAAAGCAGTAAACGAGCCTAGCATACCTCTCACATTCCTACTACAGGAAAGTGTACATATAATCAAGAGGGGACCCAGAAAAAGTAATGTTTCTTCCATTAGTAAGCATGGATGTAGTTGTTTGTCTGCTGGCCAGTTTGACACATGATTTACGGCGGACATCCAGAGAGTGATTCAATTAGAGCTATAGACCAACCTCCCATAGTTCAAACGAAGATGGACACTCGCATAGTGAGAAAATGATATACGTAAGCATGTCTACATGCTATTAAAAATCTATGTTTTTTATAATTCTTCCGTCTTCACTTATAATGTATATGAATCAGGTTGCATTATATAGATTTCTCGCTTGAACTAAATAATAATGTATTCAGCATGTTTACATTTGTGTACCTGTGAACCTTTATATATCAGATACCCACTACAAAATACCTACTACGATATTTTATAACCTTTTTAGAGTGATAAAAGCGTGGCAATCTACTTTTCTCATCATAAATTCTATAATACACAAATCTATTCAACTGCGATCATAATGTCAAACCTCAGCATACGATCGAGAGTAGCAGCATCAAATGTCTTTCCTGAGATTCGAGGCAAATATTATTCATTATTAAACATCTAATTGGAGGCCTGAACCAATTGGACCATTAACTCAGTGGGCGCATGGCCTCCAATCTCACCGAATTAAACTGGTCATCATCCCAACACAACACAAGTTGGCCTTTAGGGGACTAATCAAGCGGCGAGTGACTGGTGCAAACTTGTTGGGCAATGATCAAGGCATGAAGTCAGCCAGTGTGTGCAATTCGTGCTGCTGCAAAATGTCATCATTATTGCAAAACATGAGCGAACATCCTATCTTTAATTGAAATCAAAGCAGCCAGACAAAGTTTTAAAAATTCATATAACGTAAAGGAGG
>JAUYWI010069766.1:0-14522 GCA_034780595.1 Parotoplana pacifica | reverse complement strand
TCGGGTCAGTAAAGATAATATGCAAAAACATTTGATGGACAATTTTTTTGAACTAAAATTTTTTAAAACAGGCCGTGCCTATTCTAAATTCTCCATAAATAATGTTGATAACTGTTACAAATTTCCATTTAATTAATTAAATATTATTTATAGAAATATTATATTAGGTTTACATTTATACACCACTGGCAAAAGTAATCATACCAGCTATAATGTTTACTAAATTTGCATTCAAATTATATATTTATTACATTATATCATCATTATATCATAAATAGAAATCTTATTCACCAATTGAAGCTTTTTTGTGACACTTTAATGAAAAACTATTTGTTTAACAGCCATTTAATTCCTAACACTGAGTTACATCATTTTTAGCTGTATAGGAAATTATATGAAGATGTATATTTTTATAACACAGCCATGATTTCCTTGGTGCAGAAGTACTAAGTTGGCCTGGCTACTTAACAGCCCTGACCTTAACCCAATCAAAAATTACTGGTCTTACATTGAAAAAACTGGATCAAGAGGTTATCCATGGTCTTTGAAAACTTTTTGAGTGAAGATCTGGCATTTCTCAAACATGTGGAATGTGATTTCATTGAAAAACTGATTGAATCAATGGCTAGAAGATGTCAAGAATGTATTGCCAATAGAGGTGGTCATACCCACTTCTAAATTTCTAACCCTTGAAAATGCGAAAATGGCCATCCTCAAGGCCATCACTTATTGATGATATTTCTGTCATTGATTATAACAAAATTAAAGTGAAATAATTGAGTTGTACCAAAATTTAAGTATAAAATAATAAATGACAAAAAAACGTGGGTGGTATGGTTACTTTTTACCAGGGTGTAGTTAAATTACCAAAGTTTTGATCTGAATATTAGCCACAGAGCAGAAATTATATAGATAATTAAAGAAATGTCACATGGATATTCAACTCTATAGTTTTAAATGCCACTAACTTTAAATTGTTTTTAAAGATAATTTGTCATATATCTGCTTTTAAATTTAGATTTGAACCTATAATACACACATATTTTTAAATTTGAAGTTCGCAGGTCAGTTGACCTTTGCTTTGGACCAGCTCAAAGAGACAAACACACCAAACTGAATGGACTAGAACTGAAGAGTGATAAAACCTTTTGACATTTAATCATTCAAATATTACTTACTTAGCTCTTTTCAACTAACATACAACAGTATTAGGGCTGCTTGAATATGACCTAAATACTAGTGCCAACAATGATTTTTGACATTTAAGTTTATAATTAAAAATTTATGATAGATATAAATTCCATATTTTAGAATTATATCATTAATGTTAATATTTTCTAGTAATAAAATGTGAATTATTGCTCAAATATTTAATAATACTTTTTTTACTATAACTTTTGGGAAATTAATAAAATTATTTTTTTTAAAAATAAAAATGGTAATTACTTAATTCTTTTTTTTCTTGAAAGAAAGAATCTTTGTGATATAATTCTAAACAATGTCATTCATATTTATCAGAAATATTGAATGAAGCCTAAATGTGAAAATAAATAATTGACAGCCTTTCTATATAGGTCAAATTTGTAAATTAATTTAAAGGAGCTAAATAATAATTGAGTCATTGAATATCAAAAGTTCTCAATATTGTTCAGTTCTAGTGTTTTCAGTCATTTGAGCTGGTCTAAACCAAAGGTCCTTGAAATTTTAAAAATATGTTTCTCTTATAAAAGCAATTGACTTAATAATTTAAGATATAATATTTGATCTTTAGGATGGTGGCATACAAAATTATAGAGTTGATGGTCCCCTTGTTTTAGTATGTATTGGAAATATCATGTTTTTATTTAGATGTCAAACAGCATGGTGGAGAAAAAGCCATTTGTTCAAAGGCACATTTAGTTTTGCAGAAATTGGAAACAACTTGGGGAACATGTCACAGAGATACCAAGCATATGGTAGAAAAAATAAAAAGTTGCCATTCACATAAAAGTAAGAAAATATGTTTTATATTGAATCAAATGCTTTCTTTTATAACAATGGGTAAAATAAATTGGTGCCTAATATTTTGTTTCCATTTATTGATTTTATATTTTTCTAATTGACTGTTATGCATAATAAATAGTTGTTTTATTGTGCTGAAACTGTTATAGAATTTTGCAATATACTAGACATTGCAAACATAGATTTATACTCATAGATTGTTGGTTGAAAAAAATAGTGGATTGTATTTATAAAAATGATTTAATATCTATTTTACATTATCCTCCAAATTCCTTGCTAAAAATCTAATACCCATATAAAAAGTCTGCCGTAATACACAGGTCCTCTTTGTATCAGATTATAAACTCTGAACTATGTACTAGAAATTTCAAATAAAAGCTCTTCTATTGCCTAGAATCACTAAAACAAAAGGGCACAAGTCAGACAGATTCAAATTCAAGAGGGTCCAAAGTGTCAATCAGCTTCCTCTTTCATCCCACATAATAAATTATATGAATAAGTAATTTACCTAATATGTACATAGATTATTTTAATTTTGTATTGTTTTAACAAAAATACTATTATTGTTTTATTTGATATTTCATGGTAACCATGAACATTTTATTTTGCAGAAAGACATTAGTTAGATAGTTTACATATTTGTTCCGAAATTAATGAGACTTAGTGATTCTAGAAAAGAGATTAGTAGATTAGTAGATTAGTAGATTAGTAGAGATTAGTAGAAAAGAGATTTAGTAAAATCTAATATACATTAATCAGTAGCATATGAACCTCCCAAGTCAATAACCATTTGACAGTGATCTACTAATTTCTGTACTTTGTTTCGCAGCGAATCTTCCGAGAGTCCTTTTGTCTACTGCGACACAGCCTCCTGGACTTCAGAGTAGTCATCAAAATGGCGCTTCTTGAAGTCAGACTCCAACCAATTGAACAGAAAGCAGTCACAGAGGTTAAATCTGGGCTGTGTGGACTTTGAAACACTAGTTACATGTTTTCTATTCTCCATATGCTCCCTGACAACACAAGAACCACGAGGGCGAGCATTATGCCATTGCCAAAGGACATCGGACACATTGGCTGGGTTCTTTTGGAGAAGCTGCCAGAGGTGTTCAGTACGGCGAATAAAGTCGATGATACATTTTCCATCAACAGAAGTACCTAGAGAAAGCACTGTGACGGAAAAACGCTTATTCGTGGAGAAAGCCAGCAGTATCGTGACCTTGTGATCATTGATATTCTTCCTTTTGACCTATAGGCGAGGTTCTCCAGCGGCTAACCAACAGCGATTCGATTGTTTCTTCACTTGGGGGGTTAAATACAGTCAGGTTTCATCTTGTATAACAAGTTTGTTACAAAACGAGTCAAAACTTTGAGCAAAAAATAAACGGCATATGTATTTTGCACAATTGACACGGGTAGTTTGTTTTGACCAGAAAGGTTATGTGGAACCTACACGGCAGACACATTTCGGAGTTTGAGATCATCTTTGAGAATATGAAAAATTTTTGTTCTACTTATTTCTGTCCACTCAGAAAGTTCATGAATACTAACTTTTGAATCCTCAGCAAGAAGGTTCGCACTGATTCAATGGCTTCATTAGTGTGAGAAGTGCGTGGACGTCCAACAGATTTTCTTCATTCCGAGGGGGTACCCTGTCTTGTTTAAAGTCAGCAAACCAGCGAAATACTGTAGCACGACCAGGACCATCATCTCCATAGGCTTCATTTAATTCATTAAAGCAAACAATGGCTGATATCCCCAAGATATGACGAGTTTTTTGCATAGAATTTGAAGTCACTGTTACGGTGTGCCATTTGAAGAAAATGTACTAAACTGAAAATGTGGTCTCGTTTGAACAGTGATATCTCTTTTGATTTTAGATTTTTTTAAATTTGTATTTTGGCCAATGATAACCCACAAAAGTAGTTAATTAATCTTTATGAATAATATAATGTAGGTACCCTTACTAAAAAATTGTGAACCAGTCTCATTAATTTCGGAACGACCATATTTCACTCATTTTTCAGGTAACGAAATGAGTGAGAAATTCAAAAGCTACAAAGCTTACATAATGAATTTGAAAGCTACTATTGTGTCACTAAAGAAGTTAAACCAGCAATTGACTTCAGGTGAGTGCCTAAGCTTATTATTTTAAACATAAAGAAAATTAATTTTATTGGGGTTTAAGTTGTATTATGGTTTCAACATCAAAATTTTGATTGGTTGAATATTTCAAATTGCAGAAAAATAAGAATTCTTCTGAATTTCAATTGCTCTTCAGTTTGTTGCTCTCTAGTCATAAAATTAATATTTTCTAAAAGTAGTAATATACATATGTCAATTATCAATTATCATCTATTTTTACTTACATTTCACTTCTTTTGTAAACAAAACATTTTACAAAATTGTTCCAACTTTATTTTTCAGAGAGTCATCACATGACTTAAGGAGGGGGTTGCACTTTAAAAAATATACCAAAACATATCCATTAGAACTTTGTTTTATGAAGCCAAATTGTATCCAAATCAGTCAAGGTGTTTTTAAGTAACAAAAGGGTATCAACAAAGGATTAAATAAATTAATTATGTACTTCTATCAATAAACACGTATCCATTTTAGCAGGATGAACCATCTGGTACAGGGTGGGTCAATAGTCTGTCATTTTTATTAAAAAATAAATGTACAACATTACTTGTAAGTACAATTGTATTTTATCATATTTTTATATAAAGAACAAACAAATAATTTATGTATGTTATTTATTTAAAAAAATTATGATAAAATACAATACTACTTGCAAGTAATGTTGTATATAATATTTAATTTATTTTTATAAAAAATGGCGGAGACTTTTCAATCACCCTGTATACTATGTAGTTTTGGAGGTTACAAATTAGAATTCGAACCCACAACCGCTTCCTTATTATATGCGTATATTAATCAATTACTAGAATATAGACTTCCGTATCTATATCAATGTCTACTACCTCTGTTTACTTTGAGATTAGCCTAAAAATGTGTTATCTATTAGATATCTCTCTGCTAACTCTACCAGCCAATTTTCTAATTCCTTCAGATCCAATGGCGTTTTCACTGTTATCTATCTCAAATTTCGGAACAACTTACCTTATAATTGTTGAAAGCTACAAAAATTTCATAAATAACATGAAATGTTTACCATTTACTTTCTCTCAAGTTTTTTCAATTATTTGTAACTTATTTTATTTGTTTTTTTTAAATAGAATGAACCTCTTAAATAGTAGGTTGAAATAATTATAAACAAAATTAATACATAAATAAAGGCTGAAACGACAATGAGTTTTTTTTTCTGGAATGACACTGGTGTTGGTGGGAGATCACGGGATTGAAACTTACTTTTTATTTTCAAAATACAGATGGGTGTGGTGTTTTTGAATTATAATTTATTTCATAAATGTAATTTAAAATTGCTGCATCCTTAGCAAATGTGGTAGCTACTTTTTACTTCTACTTCCATCATAGTTTCATTTCTAATGTGATATTATTTGAATCTTATTAAATTTCAAAATTGTTTAGATGTTTCTTGTATTGTTTTAAACGCCCAAATCTTATAGAAATGTGTGTATGTGGAAACATCTGGGTGGGGATCTTAAGGTACGTGTTGCCTAGCAACAATTTGCTTGGGAAGTACATATGCAGTTTGTAATTGTAACAACTTTCATATATACATTAACAAAATAATGAAACACAACCTCATGCATATTGTGTAAATAAAAAATGAATTAAGGTAAATTTAACATATTGCGTAGTTAGGTATTTTGTAGTTCTACATTTTTTAAATACCTATATATTGTCACTGAAATGATGTAGCACAAAATAATGAAACACAACATCATGTATATTGTGTAAATAAAAATTGAATTAAGGTATGTATATGTATATATATGTATATATTGTCACTGAAATGATGTAGCATTTGAAATAATTTTTTGATATGATTGTTTTTTAATATAATGCACTTATAAAACCAAAATATTTTCTGAAAGAAACAAGATTTCATATTATTTATTAATAAACTATTATAATAATCTCAAAAGTTTTTTTACGATATTGTAGGAAATCATGAATCACCTCTGCCTTGTCGTAGAGGATTTGAAAAGTTTGGAAGTAAGTGTTACAAGGTAATGCAGAATCGTGAATGTTGGGATTATGCAGAGAGAACCTGTGAAGGTGAAGGTGGACACCTGGTCACTATTGGAAGCTCAGATGAGCAAAAGTTTATTAACCACTTGATCAGCAAATCAGTTGAGCATGAGCGAGTTTGGATTGGAGCTAAAAGGAAGACTCATTATATGCGTTGGTCATGGGTGGATGGGTTACCTTGGGGATTTACTTTCTGGAGCAATGGTGAACGAAACAACAAAGGTGGACACTGTGTAGGGGTTGAGAAATATTATCGTTGGAATGACTATCGATGTGAGGAAAAACTTCGATACGTCTGTGAAGTGCCTCCAGGAAATCCACCTGTAAGATTTAAGCATAATAATTTAGTCTTTGTCTTAGATGAACAATTAATAACTTACAAGCAAGATTGTAAATTTGTTTTTTTAGACGAGTTTAAGTAAATACAATATAAATTTATTGTTATTTATTTCATAGTTTTAAATGAATTTAATCAAATAAGTTTATTTTTACTGACAATATTTGTTCTTGTTCTTTTTTAACTTTGTTCTGTATACTATCATTTCGTGCTGTCAATAATCTATTCCAACCTTTTAACCTCAGATGTTTGGTCGTCATCACCACGGATGCCGTATGTTGCAATTTCTTTTTGGCATTGCCACGCCAATTCTTGCTATAATATGCATTATATTGGGGTGTTTTTTCTGTTGTCACCACCGGCGCCACCATCACCATCGACGCGCCGATGCTACTGAAAAGAGCCCAGCGACCTCAGTTTGTGATTTGGCTATCGCCTATCCAGGTCAGGCACCAGCATTGCCTAAGAAAGAAGCTCTGGATAGCATGAGTTAAATCGATTAAAATTCTAAAAATTTGAACTATAATTTGCTGTTGTTTGTGATGTATCATGTGTTGTGATCATTTTACTCATATTATCATCAACTGTTTTTTTTAACAAACTTTCTTTAGTGATGCATAATATAGTGACTGTGATATATTTAGTACATACATATTTTGTTATCTTTACGGCTATTACAGCCTATGGTTTTTAATTAGTAATAAAACAAATTCAAAAGTAAACACTAAATTTAAACTACCTATTTTTATTATAAAGTCACTACACATAAAATTGTATGAAAATTGGAACTTGAATATACTTATACATATAATATCCCTATTTGATTCTTTGATATTTTCTAATTATTGTATTTTTTCAAATATCAAATGACCTTTCTCATATGTATTTTGGGTTTATTACAATATTTGCTATTGCTTTCTGTTTTTATATATTTCTACTTATATTTATGTTTATATTTTCTATATTAATATTATGATTTTTTCGAAAATTTACAAATCTACAGTGAAACAAATTATTAATAGATGTCAAATGTAGGTACCTAGGTACAAGGAATTGTTAAAGTAGCCAGCTTAAAACTATAAAATCTATTTTTTCTATTGAATGAAAAGCAGAAACAATTGACCAAAGTTTTAAATGGATTCCAGAGATAACTATAGGACATGGATTACTTAGTTATTCATGAACTAGAAAGTTACTCTATATCGTAATTTCAATAACAAAAAGATAGACAAGCAGATTGTATGATTTACCTATAAACTGTGACAATTCTGATCTACATAAATAGCTGCATATACCTAATACATTATACAGTTTGTTTATTATTATAAACATATCAATTGTTTCTCAAACGCCAAAAATGTGTTTGACGTTTATGTATGCGCATACCTATAATTAATGTTTCTATTACAATTTTTGCTGCAGTTTTGTGTCATAATCTATTTACTATCTTTGTTACATGAACTATAATAAGATCTTGAATTCTATGACTCTTTCTATACTTTTTCTATTATTTTTTCCCATTGATCATCTCATTATAGAAGTACCTCAATATACGAGTATTTAAAGCTTTAGATGTAAGCCTAAAAGCTCATATTTTGATATATTGTTGATATTTATTCGTACAAAAGACGTCTTACAAACTAGCAAAAACAATTTCTTTTTTTTGGACATGGGGTTTGACTAAAAAATTGAAGACCCTCTCACGACAAAGAAATTATAATATATAATTAATTTAACATTTTTTGGCTCAAACTATAACAAATATAATTGTGTTTCTATTTTTATTTTATTTTTGTAGAGCATATCCACACGATTACTTATGTTGTATAAAAAGTTAAATCAGCTATATTTTGATAAAATTATATGTAATTTCACATAATTAATTGGCTAGACATAAATTGTTTGAGACATGAGAAAAAAAATACGGGCTCTTAGGTTATTATTATTTTTTGTATCAGTCTTTTTATATGTTTTTTTAATTAATCATTTGTTTGTTCTATATTAATTATATTTGTGTCTACAGTCTCATTTTGATTGTTTTCTTTTTCCTTAATAAATTTTAGTAAGATTGTTTCAGGGAGATAACTACTAGTTTTATCAGTATGTCCATGATTTACTTATAAATTGTACGAAGGTCTTGTTCAGAGATGTTAAATTTAATTTTATGTCCAACGTTAACAATCATATATTTTATTCTGCCATTATATACTTAAAGATTTTATAGCAATAAAAGTAAAGTAAACTTAACTTTATCCATTTTTGTTTAGAGACCAGATAATTTTAAATACTGCTCGCTTTTCAGAGAACTCTGATATCTTAGGGATTTAGTTTCATTTTATGCTATTGGGTGTTTAATTTTTTATAAAAAAATATTCTTACTCTTCATCAAATAGTGAAGCGATTGCCATTGTTGAGAAAATAATCGTAGATATACATGTGACAAAATAAAGCTTTAAGTATCATTTTCTCTAAAACTGAACCATCGATTTTACTTTGGAGATATCTTATAATTCTAATTTCACTCTTTTTGAACACCTCCGCCTCGTAACGCACCGTCACGCTGGAACTTAACCCCCTCTGCGTTAGGTAACGGGATCCATAACCCGTTAATGAAGTTTACATTATAAGTACACTTTTTAATAGCAAGTACTTGTATACTTAGATTCGAAAATTAATGGGTACTTTCAGGCCCGTAGCCAAGGGGTCCACGCCCACTCACACCTATATAAGTCACAAGCCCCCTCCATATGCTAGGAGACGAAAATCCTGACTTTATAATTTATTGTGAAATTTCTATTTTGAAATAAAACGTCCTTAATACATTTGATTGATTAATCATACATGAAACATACCTTTTCAATACTTTGTGAGAAAAATATATACTAAAAGAATATACCTACTTACAAAAATAAATACTGACACCTTATCGCAGGTTTGTGTCCTCTGAAAGGAAATCAAACCTTTAGAGATAACCAAATACTACATTTTTGACATCGGTCTGAACCGTCCCCATCTTTCTCTCGTAACGCTGGACCAAACCCCCCACAAACGTTACGTATTACTTGAATGGCCCCATTACTGTGCTATATTTCCTTTGACTAACAGGTTGACTCAGCCCCAATCTGATATAAGTAGGTATCTATAAAAGCATAGAACTGTTAATGTATGGAAATGTTAGTTTTTGCTTAAATTTTAATTACTTGTATTTTATTATGCCTTTTTCATAAAAATTTGAAACTTTGTGCTTTATCTATGAAACTTAGGTATCTTAAGTTTGTACCATTCATGTCGCAGTTTGTTTGGCTAAGATATGGTTTATACAATTTAATTTTATACATAAATCAGAAAAAATACTATTAGTGAATTTAACAAGATCGTTAATAAAATAAAGCTATATATTTTAAGTTATAGCGATCGCTAAATAAATGAAGAATTATGTAATAGTACATCTTTGAAGTTTTCAAAAGAAATGCGTAAAAATTCTAAATTTGAATTTCCAGTTTTAGCTTTTACTGATTATTATGCTTCACCTGTCTCTGTATTACATATTTTTACTAGGAAACAATTATTATTTTTGTTTAAATAGGTCACCATACAACATTCCAGTAGTCAATGTAAACTGAATGAAATTTGAGTTCATAAAAATGTCGAAAAATAAAAGTAGAAGTGAAATTAAAAGTTATTTACATAGCACATGGACACCGCTAGGTAACGAAAATACAAACACAAAAGTAAGTTATGTTGATATCCAGGAATTGGTCGCCCAAAGTTTTCAATGACAAAATAGGCTTTTAAGTTTTAATTTTAACCACTGTTAAATTTTAACTGACGAACAATTATTAGTAGTCCAGTAATAAGTATCCTAGATAAAGAATTTAATATAGTAGGGTGACTTATTTAAGGAATAACTATAAGATATGAAAATGAAACTGCATAAATTTAAAACATTCTTGTTAGTTATCTGAACTAATTCATTTGCCTTTATATAGTAGTTTTTTTATTATTTAAATTCATTAGTATTGATGACTATTCTCTTGGCACCCACCCCTTTTGATCAGTTTTCAGACAGCTAATATGTTCATTTTATTTTTAAAATTTTGCTATAGAAAAAAATATGTCCATAATCTTTAGAGTTTATTGTATCTCAGGAGAATGCTTGAAGTTTAAGATTTTCACTAGCTAGGTACTGGTAATAATCTACAACTTCAAACAACCTCCAATGGCACACCAAGTTTCATAGACTAGGAAAATATCTGTTTTACCTTAGCAAAATAAAAAAAATAATAAAATATTGATAAAAATTATAGATAAAATTATCATTATACTTAGCCACATGGCAGACATGTTTAAAAAAGATTTTTTTAAATATTGTTTAAAATTAAAAAAATTTAAATCCTTAGGTTAAGTTTTTTCTGAATAAGTTATTTAATTAGTTATTTTAATGATAAGTTAAAGTAATAAAATAACTCATTCTCAAGAAAAAACTCACTCTTAGGATTTAAAAGACACTATCCACCATGTAGCTAGTATGGCATACAATTATAGATAACATGATATCTAGTAGCTTTTCTTTGTTATTTTACTTTATAAACAGAACTAAAAAAAGTTGTTTTAAATTTAAAGTTTCATTTTCAATATCTTATAGTTAGTCTTATAATAGGGTACACTACTATTGTAAATTTTTTATTTAGGATACCCTATTGCTAGATTTTCTAATAAATATGTTTCATTTAAAATTCATTAGTTATTTAACTATGGTTAAATGCCTATATTGTCATTTAAAAATTTTAGGTAACCTAGTCCCAGATATTATTGTTGAATAGTGTAAAACTTTATAACCATTTTTAAATATTGATATAATAAAAGGTAAATTGACAAAATTCAAATAAAGTTATTTTATAGGATATCTTATTTACAGTCAAATCCACCTACAAAATAAATTATATACCTTACTTTATTTTTATCTTTAGGCTTAGAGAGTTAGGGAAGTATCCATTTATAAAATTTATAAATGAGTGTCTGTATAGTTTGACTGCAGTTAATGTCATTATTCTAAAATATAATTTGATGCAGATCACTGTCAGAATTAGCCTTTTTTCAATAAATGAAACATAATTAAAATCCAAATAAATAAATAATAATTGTTTTTTACAGAATAAATAATTCTTAGTATAAATTTTATTTAAACAAAATGTCAACAGACTTTTACTATTTAAAAAAAATTGTTTTCTTTTATTTAAATAAATTAAAATATCCTTATTTCTATATCAAAAACAATATTTTTAAAAATTAAGAACATTGGTTGAAGGACCATGGTGTGTCTGAATCCAATTTTATTCACAAAAAAGACTTTTTATCATTGATTACTATTACTCAGTATTAGAACATATTAAAAAAATCTATTGAACAATATTTTAAATATGGTCACCATTTTGGATATATCATTGCATATTAATCAGTTGATATCTCTAAAACCAAGCACTATAATCGCAAAATGGTATAATGAGCTAATAGGAATGAATATATACCCAATCTATAAAGAAAATTTGTTTAGGTCAGCTTATGACATCATAGACAATATTTTGGCAGAAGCATATGAAAATAATATAAAATTGAATCTAGACATTAAATAGAAACATTTTGTTCCATATAAATGTATTTTAAAAGTTATAGATATACAGTTAATACATCTTCTGTCACCAATATTTAACTAATGGTACTATGTCAGAACCAAAGTGATCCATTTTTTCAGACATAAATGAAAACATTTTGTTCCATATAAATGTATTTTGAAAGTTATAGTATATAGCTAATACATCTTCTAACAACAATATTTAAAAATATTACCTAATAGTGATAGGTCAAGGCCAAATTGGTTTATAATAATTCAGATAGATTTATGAACCATTTTGTCAAATTTTTGAGGCCAGAATATGGCTCCAATTAGCCCAAAATATCATTTTTAGTTCTAAAGATAATCTTTTAAAGCTATTTCAATAAATTAGCAAGACCTGGTATACAGAGGTGTCTGATTTAATAGAGTAAACAGCAAAATTTATCCAAAATGTAATTTATTCTAAATTTTGTGTACAAACGTTATGTATATGTATGTGCAATGGACACAATGTGTTTCTACAATGTTTAACAATGGATTACAATGTTTAACAACTTACATTTAATAATATAATAAATGTCAGTACTTTGTGTGTCCTCCTTGTGCCTTTATGCAGGCTGCAATTCTTCTGGGCATTGATGAAATCAGTGACATGATGTATTCCTCAGTTGTATTGTCACGATGCCAATGACAAATAATGGATGTCATTAAATCCTTTTTTGTTGTAGGATTATCCATAGCAACTTTACGTTTGACCAGATCCCATAAATTCTTCAGTGGATTCAAATCTGGCAAATTGCCTGGCCAAGGCAGGACACAAATTTTCAGGTCATCTTTGAGAGATTTCATCACCAGTTTGGCAGTGTGGCAGGGTGCTGAGTCCTGCATGAAAGTAAAATCACGGTCTGCAGCACCATACCAATCACAAATCTGTGGCACTAAGCGAGCTTTTAGAACGTCAAAATACTTTATGCCATTCATTATGCCATCAACTAAATGTAGACGTCCTGGTCCCTTTCCGCAGATAACACTCCACACCATTTGGGAAGTTGGGTGCTTCACTGTACTCTTAATACAATCCTTGTGAAACTCTTCGGATGATAATCGGCATATATATTGTCATTTATCTTGCATTATTGTAAAAGTACTTTCGTTACTGAAACCAACATTCAGCCACTGATCCACCATCCAATCCTTGTGTAACACACACCAATTAAGCCTTTTCGTTCTCATGGCAGGAGTCAATTTGTGCTTAGCTCTGGGTCTATGGGCTGCATACCCCTCTCATATTAGATGGGTTCTAATTGTACTAGTTCCAACATTTATGCCATGTTCAGCAAGAATACTCTTCATTTCAGTGCTGGTTGTGTGTGATTTTGACTTTATTTGCATCACAAGTAGCCTTTTGGAATGATGTGTCAAATCACTCTTCCTTCCACAATGAGTCTTCCGCCTAGCAGAAAGATTATTCTTGGTAAAATTCCTCTCAATCCAGCTTACAGATTGTTGTGACGCAGAAGCTAAAAGTGATGTCTCTATTTGCATTTTAGCACAATCTAAATAAGCTAGTATTTCAGCTTTCTTTGATTCAGAAATGTCCTTATGATGACCCATATTTGAGAAAAATGTACAATTTTGTAACTTTAAGAATCTGCCACTTAACTGCCTGTCAAAGGAGTAATTATGACTAGAAGTAAGTGCTGCTGTCTGTAACCTAAATATATCAACCAACAAAAATCACTACAGACTTCTATTAATCAATGATCAACGTACAGTAGTGTGTATTAGTTGAATTTGTCATACAAGCCTCATGACTATAGATTTTCATGCCTACTCTATTAAATCAGACACCTCTGTACTTTATTTGGCTAAAGTGCATTAACAGAAAAATTAGGTAAGTTACAAAGCCAATATTTACCTTTATGCAGGCGTTGAGCAACATTGCCATCACCAATATCTCTGGCTCATCTCCCCACACACCTTCTTGGCCCATGTATGCCATGTAGGCCTCTTTGGATATGACATTGTGGGCTGCACTCACTGCATTGCAGTATCTCAGCCCCCAAATCAAGTAAACTTCATTGATGGTAAGGTTCTGATGGTACATGACCATTCCATCATCAGATTGGGCAAAATGTCCTTTGGCAACACTGCAAAACAGGCAGTTACCATCCCCGGGTATTCTGACTCTAGCTGGGACCTTCAATGTCAGTGGAGTCACAGGCTGATGAGCTTGATCGGGTTAGGGAGGAGTAGTTGGCTTGAAACACTCATCAAAGATTCACCAGATATTACTCTCTAAATCCACAAAGGAGTAATTAGTTACACTTTTTCATTTGTAATTCCGAACCATACCTGCTTAATGAATTAACTTTACCTGAAATATTA
>JAUYWI010069755.1:0-14523 GCA_034780595.1 Parotoplana pacifica | reverse complement strand
CCCCCCCCCCCCCCCCCCCCCCCCCCCCCCCAGCACAGTGGTGCAATAATAGAGCAGGTCTTGCTTGGACTCGCTTCTACTTTCGATTTCTTGGTCCAGATGTTAGGATGGTCCAGAATGATTTGTGTGTTGTTTTCAGTGACCGCAGCCGTATCGTCAGCAAAGAGGGACGTAGTAGTTCTTTTAAGCCAATCGCAGTCAACATCATTGAGGTAGATAATCCAGAGGATAGGTACTAAGACACTCACTCCCCCTGAGGAAAACCTTCTTTCATAGCGACAGCCTTACTGATGTCAGTACCAACCTTCACACGAGTTTTATTGTTTTCTAAAAAGCAATTGACCTTTTGAATGATGCAATTGAGAATCTTCATATCGTAATCTTTTTGAGAAGGCCCATCTGCCAGAGTTTGTCGTAACTTTGATGACCTGCTGTTCCGTGTTCTAACCCTGCCTAAATCCTACTTGATTATTGTTGAGGATCTCGTTTGTTTCAAGGAAATAGGTAAGGCAAGCTTTCACCAGATTGCTCAATGAGTTCAGCAACGCAGAAAGTTAAGCTGATGGGTCTATAGCTCGCTCTTCTAAGTAGAGGGATCTTTGTGTTTCTTAGGTACCTGACTGCGTTCGGGTATGGATAGGGTTAAGAGATTTTGAAAATTATATTACATAGCATCGTGGTATAGTACATAGTACTTTGTTGTCCCCGTCCACGGGGGAGGGGACTTCCTAAGGCTTTTTTGAGATTACTTGAAAACGATTTGATCAATTAGCTTGGTATCTGTAAAATACCACTCATGCCATTCTAAGATATAAATTCTTAAAAACTACTTAGTTGCCATGTTGAACTATTAATACTTCATTGTTCGGTAACACTTTTTATATGCCAACAATTATGATTTTGTGCAGTTCAACGGAACTAAGTAATATGTACAATGCTATAAATTGTTTTAGAATACTGATTATCGATATTTTGGGGGAAAATGACATTTTTCTCTAAATTACATAATGGCTAAATCTGAAGAAACATTTTCTTATTCAAATTTGAGATTTAGAAAATCTATAGAAATTGTGTAAAATATATAAACAATATGTGACTTTTACGGTTAAAATTCTACGGTTTTTCGAAAATAATTTCAAATTTTTTTTATAAAAAGATATTAGTTATTAACATTAAATCCACGTGTTTATATAAGAATTGGTAGAACAGCTGCTTGAAACGTTTTATTCGATTAAATTGACATTTATGTAAATTGTGTGGAAGGGGATTTATACATCATTGAGAGCTAATCTGAACTGATCGGATCGGATCATAGACATCAGTGACAATTTGACAATTTGTTATATAAACTATCTAGGTAAAAAAAAATCAGTTGGATTATATATTAATTACATTTTGAAAATACAAATTCAGCAGTGTTCATGATCTATAAACAAAACTGTTACATACATTGATATAAACGTTTTGTTGCCAACTAATACATTAGTTAGTTACTTTTGGCAAACCCGGTGCTTTGATACAAACTCTAAATTTTTAGGATTAGGTTTTGAATCAAAATAAATAGTTTACTTACGAACAATATTTATTGCTTTTAGATATAGATATTATAGCCCATTGCATACATGTTGATCTGACTCTACTGTTTTCAACTAATTATACTGGCTAATAGCCAATGTCTTTAGAATAAAATTGTGTTTATATTGGAGGGCACATTGCATCTATTGCTGATCAAACTACTTTTCTACTATTCTGTGTTTAGTATAGGCGTTTTAGGCTTTTCTGTTTTGTGCTAGTTTAAACGGCGCTACAGCTTCCTCCTGTGTGCCTAATACCTTCATGTAATTTAGTAATAAAGGGAACCCTTTCAACATTCAATGAAAAGTCACTATACATCTCCGTCTATACATTTGTATATATGGTTAAGAATAATTACATTATCAGTATCCTATAACCTTTGTGAAATAAATCATATTTGGCTAGTGACAAACAATATTCTTTTAAATTTTGAGTTTTGATAATTATATAGAAATTAGTGTATCTTATCAATCTTGAACCCACTTTTCATGTAGATAATTTACATCAGGCTAGTTTTCAAGTAAAATAAAGATTCGTACTTCTAGGTGGTGTCTTCATTTTTATTTTACAGGGCTTATATTCGCTGTTAACAACGGATCAAACTGTGATTTAAATGTGTGAAAATTTTTCTCAACAAACTGTGGCCCTTTCATCGCCCCAACAATGCCGTTCATCATCATCGTCATATCATTCAAAAAACAGTTGTCATTCCTTTTCTCCATATCATCAACGATCAAAAACATTGCATTTAGCAGACGCAGTCAAATTAGATCGGAGGTCGTCTTGCAGTCACAGACACTTATTTCATCAGTCCGGTTTATTTACCTCATTGGCATTCTTATTCTCACATAATGTGTTTTGGTGGTGGGCACAACGTTTTATTATTCTATTTTTATTAGCAACCAATTACAACTTTCAAGTCCGCGGGCAGTTGTCCAGTTATCCTTGTCAGTATAAATTTAGAGATGACCTTCAGACGAAAGCATATAGGGCACGACTTGTGTTTATTGGCAGGCCAGTTAGAACATATGGACCTGTTAACGCCAATATATATAATGCAGAAGTAAAGCTCATAAAAATTTTGAAGCCACGAAGAAGGAGGGACAGACGCCGGCTCCCGCAAAGGTATTCTTTTGTTAACGTTACGACATTCAGTAAAAGACCCGATCTAGGCAGATGTTGGAAGCCTATTACATTAAATCGGTTATACATCTTCTATACTAAATACCCCAATCGTCGGAATATGCTCCAACAAACCGAACTTTGTGAACTAGCTGATAGAAATAAAAAAAGAAAAACAAGAAAAATTATTAGAAGTGGTGGTAAGTAGAGCCTATAATATCATTTATTTATATAAAAAAGAATAAAACTTCAGATCAATTTAAAGCAGTTTATTTTATAAATACAAGTTTAGTAATATCTCAAATAATAGAATTCTGTTCACTTGTTAATAAAATAAACTATTTTTCTATTTTAAATTGTTATGATAACGTGCGAAACATCCTATTGAAATAGAGTTAAAAACATCTTCTTTAGGGCGAACTACCAAATTTAATAATAACATTTAAAATGTTTTATTCATTTTGTCGTAATTTCAACAAAACATTTTAAGTGTCATATTTAAGTGTTTCAGTCAAATATTTGTATTTAGCTACAGTTTGTATAAGTCTTATGAAAATGACTTTTAAATTATAGTACATTTTTATGACAAGACAATAACTACATTTTGAAGAATGCATTTAATTGTTTTACGACAAACTAATACAATATTTTGAACATTACCTACATAAGTTTTACAGCTTGTTAAATTTTATTGTATGTTTTATTACATTTTATAGCCATAGGTTTCCTTTTTAGATAGGTGTTTTTTTAATTGAAAATTATTCCAAATGAATTAGTGGAGTGTTTTCTGAATTCTTAAAGTAAAATAAATACTTATTTTTGGAAATTGTCATCTTTTAGTGCAGTATAAAGCAAAACAAACTTATAATTGTATTTTATAATTTTTTATTCATAAACGTTATAATTGCATTGCTTTATTATGATAAAAAATAAAGATTTGATCTTTTTATCCTAAATAAATTTGGTATTGTGACCTAGATAAGATCAAATTCAAATATTTTTTCTATAATTATACGCTGTTTATTTGTAATACAAACTCATTAGAGCAGTAGGTATGTCTTCAACAAAATCTGATATAAAATCTCAGTATAAGTTTCTCATCAAGATGGAATTATGCATCTTTTATAGAAGTAGAGCCACATCATTTTTATATTAAACAACCAAACTGCCAAGTATGTATAGTGGAACTTAAATTATCTTCAATAATTTTTATAAGAATATTTTTTACAGATCAATGCATAATTGTAGAATAAATTGTTCCTTTAAAATAAAGTCAGAACCTTAAGACAAAAACAGAAAATTTGTACTATCATAAATATTAATAAATTGAATTATTTATTAAATCCAAATCAAATACATATTCACCATTCTATTTTTGTAAATGAATATTTTTATGTAGCTTGAACCACCGAATTTAGTGATTACAACATAACATTAAATGCGCTGCTGCAATCGTCCTTTGGGATAAATCGTACTTGATCACGTATTCTTTTCCTTGTGGAATGCACATTGTTCATTTAAAATGATATTAGGCTGATTTGGCAATGTTAACTGACCTAGACGCACAACACTAGGTGAGAGATTTGATCTTAACCAGTGCAGAAACCCCAGTACAATTTATGTTCGTTCGTATGACCACAAGTTTTATATTACATTATTAAGGGATGCTTGCATTGACAAGTTCGCCAACTTATCTATACTTTAACAGATGTACATATTATTTAAAACACTAGTTTCTTTCATTTTGCGTATAACTATACCATCGAATGTCTATGTAGTTGAAAGTTTTGCTATGAGAAAGCATTTTCTAAGAATTCATTTGTCAGCAACAATCAACGGCCCTGATTGACTCTGCTTCTAACCAAATTTGAATAAATGTCACAGGGCAATTTATTCAATAAAAATCTCGTTTATACTCGTATATATGTATAGATAGTGGTGTACTTACATACAAATTATATCTTTACCTAAATCAGTTACATATGGTAATGATAAAACTTGTGTTATTACCTACGTATTATTAACCATTCTGGATCAGCATTGATCACATCATCAGAGATTGAAAATACTTTTTTATTCTATTTTACTGCCAAAGCGGAAGTCAACAACATACATTTGATGTGATTCGTTAAACGTGCCCAAATTTATAAAATTGCATATTTTAAAAGTTAAAACCATTTTAAGTTTTACCATTGGAGTTTTTGTTGGACCTTTTAACTCAGAGAACTAAAGTTAAATTTACTAAAATTAGATCATTTTACACGATTTAACAATAGAAATAATAGAAAAACTCAATGGACTTCAAGTATAGCGGTTTATTTGAAGCATCGGGCGAATCATTTATTCCTAACGAGAGGGAAACAATGGATGATAATAGCATAAAACGCGGTGAAGTTTGGGTTAGCATTACCAAATTTGCTATATCGATGCGTGAGTATGCATGTTTTAAGATTATAAATCACTATTTATTCAATTGATTTTTATCAAATTCACATTTTGAAACTGAAAAGAATCTTTTTTTTTCTGTTTGGCAGCAATCCCTCCTTCTGTTACAATGACATTTAATGACCCACCTTTCAACCGCCAAAGGATCAATGTGAGTGAATATGCAGACCATACTCTGACTTGTCATGCGAGAGGTAGACATCGACCTTTTATTACCTGGTTCCGAAATGGTGAAAAGCTGTATAAAGATTTTCCATACAGTAATGGCAGCATTTTTGTACGAGAAAGTGAAAAGTAAGAATATACATATTAGTGTTTTACGGTTTTATAATTGTCATACAAAGCAGAAATTAAAGTACATTATATGTAGAAAAATATTTGTTTAATAATTAAACATTTTCAATGGTATTACGGTAAACAAAAGTACATTTTTTCAAAGTCAAACATTACAAGTAAATAAACATAATTAAAACAAACCTAATTACAAAATACACGAAAATATGTATGGATAAAAGTTAAACATTAGGTTAAGGTAAATGTAAGTTAAAATAATCTTAAACTATAGTTCCAACTATCAATGCCTTTGATGTTTAGGCTAGGTCTTTTTATTTATTCTGAAATTAAAAAACTGGACACTCCCGAAAAATATTTGTCTTCAGAATATCTAAATCTAATCTATAAGTACTGGGTTAGTAAAGACTATGTATCTGAATGCTCACACATGACCATAGATATAGATAAAGTTGGCCAAAAAAGCCCAAAAGATGGTTAGCTCTCCCAAAACAAATACCAAAAATACCTGAAATTAATTATGGTTAGCTCTAATATTTAGGTTGTTATGGCTCATAGCTAAATATTATTAAGTAACTAGGTATTTCAGTACATGAATAAAGCTATATTTCAAAATTGAAAGCTAACAAAATCGAAAATATAAGTACATACAGTAGTTTAAGAAAACGAAGATGGTTAGATTATTGTTGATATGTTTAGGTACTGCACCTCTAGCCTCATATCCGATATCGAACTATGATTAATACATATAATATGTATACCTTTAGTTTTGTCAACATTTTTTTAAAATTTGGTTCATGTACTGAAAAAGCTAAACATAATTTCATTTCATTTATCTAAAGTATTTTTTGAATTTGTTTTGAGCCTTTTTTAGCCATTGTTTCAAAATTTATTTTTAGATTATTAGAAGGCTATCAACATTTTCTCTATAAAATATATTGTCTTGCACCATAAACTACCAAAAGCAGCACAATTTTATTGTCTATTTTATAAATTTAAAGTTATGTATTTGATGAAACATACATTGTAGTAACTTAATTTTTTGGTGTAATCAGCGTCTAATTCTATTCTGTTTCATTATGCCAAATTTCAGTTTAATCTGTGTGAAGTTTGGTTTACAGTACCAACACATATTATTTGTTTCTAGGCGGTTGATGTGTATATCAACAAATTGTTATAGTCTCTCAGACATATAAAATATGTGCCAATTTCATTGAAATCGGTTAAAGTTTAAGGACCATTATCGGTGCAGCAGAAATAAACAGAGAAAAAAAATAGAATAACATTTTTTTAAATTGGTTTGAAAACAACTGAAGCAATTTCTATAAAATTTGCACACGTTAACATATTGACCGAATTTGGTTATTCTAGGATTTAAATTGTTTCAATTTTTTTCTAAATTTATCCCATTTTCAGAAATCCTATAATACTCTGAGAAGGCCAGCTAGCTCATAGAGCTAACGGCCTAGATAGAAATATTTAAACTCAACCTATGTACATATATGTTTTTGAAACGATGCAACTGAAGAAGTTGCAATAGACACAGTGGAAGTAATAGCTATTTGTACTATTGCCAAATAGAAAGAGAAAAAAAAGAAAGTGAACTGACGATATTAAAAGGCAATGAATGTTGTGGACGCAAAATGATCGCTCGATGTGGATACACACGTATTTGGTGCAGGAAGTAACATGTTATGACTTGAAACTTTGGAAATTACCGATGACGGAAATGGAATCTTTTTATTACCTAACACAGGGGGTTAGCCCTACCAAAAATTAATGCAATACGACATTGATATATTAAAAATGTGATTGTAACAAACTTGTTTACACTAATTTATAAGACGATAATTATTTTTAATTAGAGAAGGCGTCAACTCTATAGAAATAATTGGTCAACTCATATTACTGTCTCCACAATAATACAAACATTACTTCCATTACATTTTTTAAATACTTCATGACATCCCTGTTTAACTCTAATTGTTTGAGACTCATTATACTCGTATTATTTATTTTATGAAGATTCTTTGGGGTAGTGATCATAATCATTTATTTTACGTTATGCATACTTTACATATTATTTGATAGACAAATCACGGAATTTTGTAAGCGATATTGATTAATTAGTAGTTATATGTTTTTTTATTATATAGGTGTATATCTTATTTTGTTGTATATAAATTAAAAATTAGATTATAAATAGAAATATAAAGTAATAATATCTCCCTCATGCTCCCTTCATTACTTGCCCATGAAAGATACAAGGAACAAAGATTGCTTTGATTAATAAGTTATTTAACAATGAGAGGTTTGCACAAAACTATCGTGTTTGCAGTTCATATAACTTTGAATTATATGGTTTCAAATTGTTTCCAACTTTTAACATGTGAAATAAACAACACCTAAGCACATGTTCTCCCAATCAAGGGCGTTACAAGAATCTGTCAAAATCAAGGGTGAGACAACACATTTTTGAAAAAATAGTTAAAGTACTTATTTATTTTTTATTTCCTTTCAATTTATTGGCAAAATAGTCGTTTCTAAATATATCATCAGCATGTGTTGCGTAGAATCAAGACACATTTTAAAGTTGTTATAATTTTAGAAGGAATAAAGGTATCAACATTAATCTTCCAGCTAGTAAAATAGATTCATTAAATTTCCAAACGTACTTTAAACATTTTACTTTTTTTAGAAAACATATTAGACCATTCTGTTTATATTAAGTATGAAAAATAGCTTTATGATCTTGAATTTTCAGAATCCGTGATATGACTAAATTTTTCTAACAAACTGCTCAGTTGATTTTCCAAAAACAAAAATGATTTTATGATTTAATTTAATAAAATTAAAAACATAATTGTTTATGAATGAAACCTTGTATGTCGGCTCTCGGAAACAAGCAATCAGACAAATGAGGTATCTTCTGATAAAATATAAAATATTTTTGATGGGTTCAAAATTCCAAATGTCACTTTTGAGTTTTTCTACATTTTGTCAAATAGGACAAAGTTTTATTTTTGGACTTTAATGGTTTCATCTCGACACTTATCCTTGAGGGGGGGGGTTCAAAATTTATTGAAAACAGTTTAACCGATTTTCATGAAATTAATGTGCGTTTGTGAGAACAAAAATTTTCTATTTTAACAAGTGATTTTATTTACATATAAGATGGGTATATTTTGTAACAATAATTAACCAATAGTTCAAATTAATATTTTACAAGTGAACAACTTTTGTTTTACATAACTGCCATCAGCATCAATAGTCTTTTGCATTGTAGCCATTGTGTTTTCCAGAGCATGAGTCATTCTTTCAGTTGTGTGTGTGGATTTTGGCAGTTCTTCTTCCAAAAATAGCTGATTACCTTTTTTGTCAAAATATATTCTTAAGGAAACAGATAACAATCGCAAAGATTGTCATCAGGAAAATATGGCGCCTGGACTAAAAGTCGATTATTCTTTTCGTAAATGTAAGCAGTAACATGAGGTTTTACGCTATCGTGTAATTGGGAAGTGGCCTTGAGGTAGCCAACTAATTCCGCCTACTTGAAGTTTACGATCAGAGACTTGAAGCGGTTCTTGAGATTAGATCTATTAGGTGGAGACGTAATAGATATAGTAAATATTCAAAAGAAAGGTGTCCAACTTCTGATATAATGGAATTGTTTTCACAGCATCTTTAAAAGCGAGGTTGAGGCGATGAACCATACAATGAATCCCAAGAATATGCTCTCTCTCCCACCGAAGACGTGTCACCACTCCATCCGTTGTCACATTTTTTATATTCCCAGACATTCTATTCAATGAAAAAGCACAATTATAGTATAGAGACAATTTTCAACTCGCCATTCAGGCGACTGTCATCATAGGTTTAGCACGCCCGATATCCATTATTGGTCGCCGGTGTTAATTTCAAGCCTTGCAATAACGATCTATATATGTTCATTGATTTTGTAAAGGCATTTGTGAATTGGAAAATACTCATGGAACCACTCAAAAAAATAGGAATTGACTGGAAAGACCGAAGACTCATTCAAGACCTCTACATCAATCAAACAGCAAACGTAAAAATTGAAAATAACGAATCAGATCCAGCGGAGATAGGACAAGGAGTAAGGTAGGGATGTCTGTTATCACCACTAATATCATTCTTAATCTATATCCAAACGCATGGTGAATGAAGCATTCGACAACATTATTGAGGACATTAAGATAAGGTAGTGAGTTAATACAAGACATACCATTTGCGGATAATCAAAGGACAATTAGTAGACACTGAACAGGGACTATAACAACTCATAAATAGCTCAACGATAAAGCTAAAAAGTTCTATATGAGGATCAACGTAAAAAAGACTAAGGTAATGGAAATATCAAAAATGGGAAAAGACGCAGCAGCATTACAGCCTTAACAACAAGTTAAGAAATTTAAATATTTGGAAGGAATAATTACATCAGATGGAACTTGTCAAGAAGAAATTCGAATTAGAATAGCAATGGCAAAGACAGTATTTACAAAAAAAGATAACTTCTAGCCAAGAGTCTGAAAGTAGAAACAAATAAGAAATAGTGAAGACACTAATCTGTAGCATACTTCTATTTGGTTCTGAGACGTGGACACTATATGAAAGCGATAAGAAGAAATTCGAAGCATTTGAAATGTGGATATGGGAAAGAATGCAGAAAATCTTATGGCTATGACAAGAAGACAGATGAAGAAGTCTTAACGGATATCAATAAAAGAAGGAACCTACTAAATACAATTACCAAGCGTAAGAAAAATTGGATAAGTCACATACTGAGAAGAGAATAGATAACCTACTGAAAACAGTCATTGAAGGCAGACTTCTAGGAAAAAGATGCCAAGGAAAAACATGTTAACGGATCTTGTAAGAGTGTCATATTCAGATCCTAGGAATTGGCACGTTTCCATAGACTTGCCACAAGGTAGAAAACAATAAAGATAGATCTAATTAGAATGTATGAAAAAAGTATGTATATCCCAATGATTTTAGCCTAATAAATTCTTTCTAATTCATTGAAAACTGACTCTGCAGAGTAATAACATTTTAAAAATCCTTTATGACTTCTCTAACAAGATCACTCCAATGTCGGGAGCAAGAACCAGTAGTAAGTAGTCCAAACAGTTGGTTAAACGAGTGATAAGCAGGTTTTATTTCGAAGTCGGTAGTACTCTGGGCTTGATTCTTCAGTAGCTTGATAAGCATTATTCTAAAAGTATGGCACATGATTAGGGTCACATATAGAAACATGTTTTAGTTCATCATGTGCTGAACCCTGTGGCGAGTTGGTTATATAGTTAGCACTAGTAGACGATACAAACTCATATCGAAGATAGAGAAATATTCTAACTTTAAGAGGTAGTTCTATTTTGAAGAATAATTTATATTATGTTAAACAAGATGTGATTGTGTAAAATTTCCTTATTGTGGATCAATAGTTTACATGTTCTTTTTCTACATTTATATTTTAATTTTTGGGTGCTGTCTATAACAATTATAGTCTGATGTACATATATATATATATATATATTAATAAATCAAGGTGCCTTGTGATCCCTTTACTAATAGTACGTTGGCCAAATAAAACATAAAAAAGAAACCTACCGCAGCAGCCGCTTTAAAAGACCTCACTTGATGCCAAATAAGACTCCAATTAGTTAGGCCAACAATTACACCAGACAGGTAGACAAAACGTTTAATTCAGATCATTGCCACACGCCTATCATGGTGTAACATCAGCAGTCTATCAAATATTATGTATTAACCACAGCAGTTGTTAGAGTTCATATGCATGTCGTATGCACATATATCTACTATTCAAAATGGTCAACTTATTCATTTCTAGTAAACATTTAAGATCTACTTAGATAATCTTACATCATTATAATAATGGTTTAGTAATAGATTTTAGCTTGTAATTTACTCCCATATCAGACTAATAAATTATATTTTTTACTAATACTCATAATTTATAAATTTCAACAATTTAAAAAGCTCTAAATGATTATTTATAACTAATGTACTTTAGAGTAAAAGTACGATAAGGTGTAATTTAAAATTTAAATGTAAAAAATAATATGTATTTATAGAGAAATTATTTTATAAATATTCTTGATATTGATAAATCGTGAAATTGTCGTGTTTCCATTTTTAATTAGTATGATTAATAAGTGCCTGTGAACTAATGTTTCTTATTTATTTTGGGGGTTTCCAGATAGATATAAGTTAGATTTGTGGTAAACTGACATTAAAAATGAGAAGTACTTTTGATCAATTTGACCAACTTAATCATAAACATGTGTCTCATTTGAATCGAAGAAATTTCATTTTTTCTTTATTAAGTTTGTCAATCGTTTTGACTTTCTATGATTTTATTGCTTTGACCTTAATCTAGGCACAGAAATTGATGTTTGTTCTTTTAATCGTAGTCAGACACCCTGTTCTACCAATTGACCTATCTTTATTATCGGCGTACTTTTACAAAATAAACAAGAACGAGGGAAGATCAGATAAAATCATTTTTCTTCTAGAAATGGCGTAACATTTACGAAACAGATAAATAACTACAAATTATGGATGCCTGGATAACTAATATAACTCTACTAATAAAATATGGGAAAATTAGATGGCAATTTGATGGTTCTCCTCATAAAAGTTAATCGGAAAGTAGGTAGCTACCTGATGCACATACATTTTGTAAATTATATCTAAATATTGTAAAAATTTGACAATCTCGTAAATCTCCTTTAAAGATGAATGAATAATAAATATATTCAGGCAGGTAAATATTAAAAATTTACACAAGTACACTTGAAAATCTATTTCTACTTTATAGGCGTTTTCCCTCTATTACCTAATAAGAGTTCAATAAACCCCTCAAGAGACCTTCCCTCTGGAACGACCTAAAAGTTTTGCACGGATACATTTTATGCTGAAATTGACCCCTCTCAAACGACTCCCCTTCTAGCGCGACCTCATTTTGAGATCAAATTTTGAAATTTTACCTAACAAGCGACCTTTTCATATAATCCTGTTTTAAGTTAATTTTATCTCCAATAAAATTAATTTAAAACAGTTGCTTGATAGGGTAGATTTCAAATTTATATATATGTATATAGTTGGGTACATTAAATATTAGCAAGTTGACAGCTGTGGTGTTATTAAATTGTGTCAACAAGACTTGCCTTATTACGTAAATAAAGTTTGGAAATGACTTAAATTAGTTCTTTTTATAAAAAAACGTATATTGTATACCGTATATTGTTCAATTTATTCATTTAAGCATCTTGAGGTATCAAAGGTAATTAATTATGTTGTGACAAATATATTTGGCTACTACATTAAATATTAGCGTATCGTCAACGAATCTAAATTTTAGAGATTAAATATGTACCTCTAAATTTTTTTGTTATGATGTTTTGAAGTTTATTTAAAGGTAACTACAGCTTGATAGATAACTACAGTTTTAAAATATCAACAAAAAAGAGAAAACACATTTTATCTTTAAAAGAGAGAATTAAAGTTATTCAAAGTAGTGAAAAGGCGAGGGGGGGGTTCTGAATTTGATAGACACTTATTGATATAACACTTGATAAAAGATTTCTAGAAGGGGGTCCGAGTCATAATTTTGCAAAAAAATCAGTTTGAGCGAATAGTGAAATTTTATAAAATATATAAAATGCATTAATGTCATTTTTTGAAATTGATTGTATCTACCTACATTTACTTTTAGTTTAGCCACGTACACTCATGGTCTTGATCTAGAAATATCAACAGTTCGACCCAGACATGCAGGAAACTATACTTGTAAAGCAGAAAATATAATTGGCTCTGTGCAAAAGTCCGTCTATCTCAATGGTAAATATAAAATTCGTCGCTCACAAAGCGCAATGGTGTATCTACATTTTTCAGTAGAAATATTTAAAGTTTTACAAAATAATTTTATTGCTACATGTTTTTTTATCATTTATGATTAGCTAAAACATTTTTTTCTAATTTTTGTATTTCATAATCTCTTAGTTAGCCTCTACCAATAATTCTATGCATTTATTTTTGAAAAATATGTTTAACCTCCATTTCATGGTAGTTATGTATTACACTTTGACGTAAAAAGTAGGTTTACCTGATATATGCTTTAAATAAGAGTATTTTCAAAAAAACTGTATAAAATTGATATCCAGAGTAATCAGAATCTGGTTCAAACTCATTTTCGTCAAAAATGTTGTTACACCACTACGTGGAACAAACGAGAATTATATTATTAGTTAATAAGTATGATTTAACTACCAACCAAGTTCAGTACTTTTAAAAATAAAAATTGTTTTTTAAGTTTCCAAATAATACTAAAAATATATCTGTTGCTTTAGTTAGGACTTCATTATTGTCTAATTTAAATAGCTACATTTTATGACCAACTTGTCAAAATTAATTACACAATTCTTGAGCTTTTTATTAAGTCTAATATCTATTAACCGCTATAGCGTGTTTACATTGTTAAAATAAAATTAATAAACGGAAGTTAAGCAATTAATTAAATCATTTTGAGAAGAAATCAGAATAAAATTATTGTATTACTTTTTAAAAATAATATAGGTACTCTTATAAAGATCAATTATTTATGAACTATTCAAATTATTAAAAAAAATTATTACTTTAAAATTTTGATATTACCAATTATCTAATCCACGAGTAGGCAAACAACAAATATCTTTACTAAAAGCTTATATTAATTCCAAATGATTACTTTCTATTTTTTAGTGATTTCGGCACCAACTACAACTACCCCTAGTAAGTATTTTTTTAAATATAATTTCTTTATAAATAAAATTATATACTGACGGTGTCCTAAAAATCTTTAGTATGGGTACACAATTTTTTATTGATGAAATAAACATAATTACAATTATCTAGATTCCTCAATATACTCCCCTCCCATGTCTATGCACTTTTACATTCTTCTCTATTCAACAAAGGCTTGATAGTCCCATTCTTTATATTGCGAGCTGTGATTTGATGGCTTTGGTAAGGTCCTAAATGTATGAAAATTTGATTCCAGGCAGGTCT
>JAUYWI010069754.1:0-26056 GCA_034780595.1 Parotoplana pacifica | reverse complement strand
ACGACTGATGAGACCCAAAAAGGTCGAAACCGGTCTCGTAGTGGCTTTGCTGGTGAATAAAAATTAATTTATAAATAAGTAGTATATTTTTATCAAAGTGTACCTGTTTTTTTTATTATTACTCATAACGCAATGGCTCCAGGTGCATCAGTTATCTAAAACAAATCCATTAAAATAATGCTTACACATAGATATGCTATCTGTAAATCTACGGTTTTTCTAACTTTATCATTCTTAAAATGAACTAAAATTCCCCCCAAATCAATCAACAATATCAAAAACATTTTCAAGGTCAACTTGCTGGCCCTAGTGGCTAGATAATTCCATCTGAGAAACTAAAGAAATACAAGATTATGGAGGACAAAAGAGGTCTTAAGAGCAGAGAAAATTAAAAGAGAAAAGCTAACATGTACGTCTTGTTAGCTAGCAAGTCCTTAGTTATCGATTTTTTAACGACAAGACATACATACGTGTATATGGAAAGTATTGAGCGAATGTGAAAGTATGATCAAAATACCAGTCTCAAAACGAGTATGAATTGACCTACTGGACTGATGTGGGACGAAAAATATAACTTTCTCGTATGCATTTATACGATAATAAATGCAATTGATCTGGAAGAAACTGTAGTCACAATATCTATTGTTCTTAAAATAGGGGAAACTTTAAATTGCTTAGTTTCTTTTTTGTTTCACTCTAAATACTCATAGTTTAATGTGTTTTTTCTATGAATACTTTTCTTTTACAGTGATATATAACAGTTTATAGCATTTAATATATATAGACAGAACGACTAAAAATTATTTAAACAATAAATTTAAAAAAACACATTTGAGTAAGTTAAAGAAATAATTTTACACAAAGAAACCCACTCTACATTATAGCTATGAATGTACGCATATATACATATCATAAGGAATAATTACCCATTTAATTACATATATATTATTAATTATTTTTTATCTTATGTTCTAATGATAGTAATTAATTTGGCCATAGATATCTTACAAATTCTATAAACACGCAATATAACAAAATTGCCATCCACTATGTAGATATGAATCTAGACAACATTTTCCGGAATCAAAATTTCTCCTTATGAAATATAAAATATGCATTTTTAAAAGATCCTCTATCCAAACAATATACTAGCTATGTGTAGTTTGATTACATGGAATTGCCCAACTTCTAAAAACATTCTATCCAATTGCGAAGTTCAACAAACTACATAGAATCGGATATAATATCAAGAAAATCAAATGGCCCGGCTGGTTGATCCGATAAGGAAATAGGATTTTCAGCTACAAAATACGACGACTAAAGGAGAAAATCTAAAACCTAATTCTAGAAGGAAATCAAAGAGTATACTATGTCATATGGTGGAACCATGTATACACTTCAACTAGATAAGCAGCATATTAGAAATATGCTAATTTGTATGTAAATCAATTGAGGCGCTATACAAGAACTGAATACAATGAATGCTCGGCTGGCTGGCTAGCCATAATAATATCAAAAACCTAATTAACAATTTGTTGTATCTTAAATTCAAACATTTACTTGTGTGTGTATGTACATCCATCTAACTAACGACCTCTTTTAGTGCTGCTCAGCAAAACTGTTGTTGTTACCCGAGCAAGATCATGATACCAAGTAGTTACACAGATTGGCATAGCTAGCTGAGTCGGATCATTATGAATATCGATGGATCATATTATTTGATAGCTGTGTGCTGGGGTAAACTAGAAGACGGTAAAGATGAACGAAGAGAAAGACAAGCAAAGAAATGCTTGTTACAGAAATAAACTATTATGTACGTACATAAGTGATAGAAGTTTTAGGCGCGAAATTCGTTTATTTAAATTTGCCTGTATGATGCACGTATATTTTTTCGAGTTATTCATTCACATCATTTAATCTGCTTTTAAAATATATTTAAACCTTGTCCGAATATTTGTTTGTTTTACAAGAACATAAATCCATTCAAACTAAAATTAACTATTGACATTTTTTCAAATCTACCTGAATTTTCGTACAAAAATCAATAGAAACAATCTACTTTACTTATGTAAATTCGTAGGTAGTAGGTATATGTTTTGTTATTCAAAAAATAAATTTCACACAGGAAAGTACTTACCGAAATGTCTCAAATAAATCGTCAACTCATAAGCATATCGTACCTTTTGTTTAGTTAATTATTGTAATATGAAACTTCTACAACATGACATTGCAGTAAAGTAGATACTTGCTAACTATGCGTCCTGATCTACTTTCATGTGCTTGCAGTATAATGTTATCAATTATAGCTACTAAATTATTTAGATTAGAATTAATAAATATACAAAATTTACTCTTATTAGGTATTCAGGTATGACTATACAGCTATAAAACACTGCCAATTTAATGTTGTTTGCCATTTCTATATAGCATCCCCACATATACATGCAATTCTAGACTATAACAATAAAATGTGATATAATATACATTATATTGACTAACACCCACAACTAAAAAATAAATACAAAATGAGAGAGAGGGAGAAGCGAGAAAAAGGCTAAGACTAACATAAGAACAAATAAAAAAACATATTTTAGGCAAAACTGATCCTAGCAAACAAGAAACATAAGCAATCCATTACCTACATAACTGGGATGTACTTTCTTTACTATGTAGTTGTTTCAACAGTAGGTATATTGACATGCCAAATTGGAAAATAACTAATCAAACATGCGTAGTACAACAAAAGGATGCTAAAACTTAGTCAGAAAGTTGCTAATATCATTTAACATTAACAATAAATAATATTTTAGAAACATAATATAGAAATTATATTCTTGGACCCGTTTTTAAAAATTGAGCTAAAATATGTTTCTCTTATTGAATTAAGTTAACTCATAAAAATCGGCTTTTGCCCTCGAGATCAATTATCCTATTCGAATTACAAAGGTGCCTAGGTAGATCCAGGACTTACAATCAGCTATAAACTAATCTTCCAACAGATGGTAGATTAAGTTGATCTTCAAACTGTTGAAAATAGAGTTTGGGGATCAGTAATGATCTTTCCAAGCGCCGCCCGGTTGGCACAAAACTGGTTGCCTGTTTATTTGGAGGTTGCCTAGGATACAGGACATCTATACTATTTTCTGACTGGGTAACAATAACAGTAATTGTTCATAAAATGTTAACTCTATCGGGCTGGGAGGGAAGGTGGCACTGTACCAAATACAAACAAATAGATTTTCAGATTAACTTTTCATATTTTTAGTAGTTACATATATTCTAAGATAATAAGCTGGAAAACAATAATAAGCTGATTAGTAATACAAATGATTCATTTAGTGGAAATTATGAAGCGAAGTCTGAAAAAATATTTTGATTCAATCGAACTACCTACGTAATTTAGTAGCCATTAACTATGGAACGTTATACTTTAGCTTGGTAATCCCTAATTCAAACGTTTAATGCATCTCGTGTTTCTAATATCGAACTAAGGTTGTAATATTTCTAAACTAATGTAGGAGCTGTTCTAATCAGTGATTTGGATCATAGCTAACTGTAATAAAGAGCAGACAAATTAATAGTCAATAGAAAAAAGAATAATGTGGGTATAATGAATAGATATAGGAGAATGCGTAGAATTGTAGATAATTAATACGCAGCAGTTTAATATAAAATGACATTAACGATAAAATGGAGTAAATAGGTGTTAAGTTGAGCAAGAAAAAAGTTTTTGACAGGAGAACATTTGAGAACGAACAGATAAAAAAAGGTTTGGACGCAACTACGGAAGACCCTTAGGTACCTCTGGAACAAATAAAATTCTACCTGACCTGTTTGATGCCGAATTCAATTGAATTGTATTTCTGCATTGTGCTTTTATGGTCGGTAGACAAAATGAATTTCTGCTTGAAAACACAACATCTAAAGATCTCTTTGGACCTAGATAATGCCTTCAGTGTGTCCAATTCAAGGTTTTTACAGCAGCTCTGTAAATTTCTTTCTGTCTTACTCATCAAATTCTAGGAAATTTTGGAGTACAAACGTGCTAAAGCAAAACCACTTATTCAAAAAAATGTTTTATTTTGGAAAATATGTAGCATTTGTTTGCAACTGTTTGTAACTGTAAAGCAAAGTGCATACTTTTTCCTTAAAGGTTCAATTTTTATTTTGTACTTAGGTAGATAGATGTTATTGAAGATAAAAGTACATGTTAAGGCAGAACCACGTATTTTGAATTACATAATTTTTCATGTGAATCTTATAAGACTGTGATGGAAACAGTGTCCTTAAAAAAAGGAAGATGGCGTATTCTTGAATCTTATAGCACTTAATCTAGATATTTACAACATTCTCGAACTAAATTATGTATCTAAAAACACTTCAAAAGGAAAATTCATTAAAACAAGAACCCTATGGTCAGGTGTACGTTTCATATGTTTAGATAATTGCTAATTTGGCGAAGTAGCTACTGCTAACTGGAAGTGAAGGTATCTACAAACTCTTGCATAGACAGGTAGGCATGCTGTTAGCTAATAACAAAGGAAAATAAAAAGGAATATCTAAAGGCAATCTTTTGATATTTCTCTTTTTATTCTCCTTCTCTCTCTCCCCCTCGGTTTCATAACACTGTCGTACATGATTCGGGGCATTCTATTATCTCTTGGCTCGTAGTTTTTTCCCAAGTGTAGCTGAACCATCAACATCAGTCAACCCAGCCAGCCATGTCGACTGCGTTGTGTCCACGTTAATTTCAAACTCAACTCAAATTTTAAAACCAGCCAAGACAGGAATTGATTGATAAGTCCAAAGCAATGCCTATATAGAGGATATAAGAAATAACAGGACGAGTTATCCTCCTTGCTATCGAACAAGTAGAAGTCAGAGCCTAAAACAACAATCAAAATAAGTATTTCAAAGCTTTTATATTATGATATACCAAGCTAGGTGAAGTTGATTGTGGAAGGTAGGCGACTAGAAAAGACCGCGTAGACCTTGTGAAGGCAGAACGTCGAGGATAGACAGTGTAGACCTACAGTTTCAAGGATCTGCATTAGCCAGACAGGTATATCGCAAGGAATGTAAGGGAGTGTTAATATAATAGGTGAAAAGGAGACAATATCAGCGTGTTCATGCAATATAAAATGAACAAGGTAAACCAACAAGCAATTCGACAGTGAAACATCATCCTGCAACCGAGTTATATCAAATCGTCCTCATTATCGGATCTAACTCCCCCAAACGGATTCTTTAACATTTTCGATTTACTTTTACTTTGAAAGTGTTTGTGTTATCTCTTGTTTTTCCCTATTCTTTTTGTTTAGCTAGGTAGCTAAATACATAGATAGAATATAAAAATGATTTGACTTATTACTATGAAGTTGAAATAATAGTACTCACTCACTGAGTGACTTTGTCCTACACATGATTAGGTATTGCTTGTTAAATGTTAGTTTTCGCTGTTCGATCAGACTCTAGCTTCAATATGTAGATTACCTTTCAAATGTTTTGTTTGCCGTTTTAAAACGTAAGAGATCAGGCAGCCCAAATTTTCATTGCTTTGTTCAACAATATTGTTGGTCTATGTCTATGTATACTTCATATTAGATATTAGGATAGGAACCTCACCAATGCTGGCCTCATATGTATCGTGTTTACCTGTATATTGAAAAGGGGATAGTTTTATACTCTTCAATAATAGGAATAGAAATCAATTTATCTACTGTGATTATGCCAGGCCTGTGTGATAGACGTAGACTTTCTGTTCCTGATGTACCTAGCCGTCCGTTTTCAGTAATAATGTTTGTTTTATCAATTTGTGTTCAAACTGCAAGCCAAGTTCTGGACATCATAGAACAGTCACGGATTAAAACATAAGTGAAATCGATTTTTGATCTTTCCTTTACATTTTTCTGATAGTGAACAGTGAATTTTTATCTAAAAACGTCTAACCATAAATAATAAAATGTTTGGAGCGTAATTTTTTATACACAACTAAATTAAAAAATTAATGACTAAATTAATAAACTTTTTTTTAATGTAGTTACCATCTTTCCTACAGAAATGTATAGGTAGGTATTTCAAATACGGAAATTGAAGTTGGGAATAGATTCAAGCTTAATAGACCATTGGTTTTATTACACGCCATTTTCAACTAATAAAATGTACATTTATCATAAGGCGATGAGTCATTTTCTTTAAAGTACCATGCTTCCAAAACAGCTCTTTTGTAGTCGTTGTTTTTAATCAAACATTTTTCTAAAATCTTTACAATTATTATGAAGTCATTTATTCATCATTAACAGTATTTTCAGCCACACGGGTACCACCTACACATTTCAATTATAACCCGGGGTAAATAATGTTTTCAATTATACTTTTACGTGGCTAATGGGGGGTAGGTTCAACCCCCTTACAAAAATTGTACTTCCCATGTTTCGATTGGGTTGAAATTTGGTACACAGGTGCATTAGAACAGAATCTTTTTTAAAAACTCAATGAGGCGGCCGAGCTAGGAGCCGATTAGTTTGTCCGATTCAAATTCGGCGTGTAGATTCTCTAGAGATCCAGCAAAACAAACTCATATAAAAATCATAGCAAAAATCATCCTAATGGCTCTGAAATCCAAACGAAACAGTCAATCTTACTCAAATTCGAGATTTAGAATTAGGAAAGCATAAGAATTAATGTATTCGTAAATCTATTTTTACTGCGTCGGCTCGGTCTAAGCCCAAGATCAGGTGACTTCCATTTCTGATTTTGGAAAATGAGAAGATTGTTTAAGCATGCCTAATTTCATGTAAGTCGGTTGAGTCGTCTTCTGATCCCGGAAGGTTAATATTTGTACCAAAAAAGTTGAATTTGTTTTCTTCCATTAAGATACCATTAAATATTTCACCAAATTTACCCGAAAAACGAAAACTTATCGAAAACGCTTTATTAACCAATTAAATGAAAATTTGGTATCAAGTACTCAATTCTCATGCAGATTGTTTTTTATGTAAACATTTGTTCACTTTTGACCTCTAAGGTCACCCTCACGGCCTTCTGAAAATTCAGAGTTCGACTAAAATTTCCTTTTTTACAAAATCGATTCTCAGCTCAATTATTTTTAAAATTGATAAATATTTGGCAGATATATAAACACTCTATTGTTTAATATGTACATATTCCGAATTTTTGAAGATATTGATTTTTGTCAATAGGGTGCAAATTGAAAGCCAACATTTGTAGATATTTCCATTTTTCCCATAGAAAAAAATATGATTTGATTTTTTTATTTCTAAGATACATGTGCCAATCTGTGAACAATATTTCCCCCCAAATTTAACCATATCTGAAAATACTATGATTACTATGATTATTCAAATAGGAAAAAAATGATTTACTCTTACATAATTGTGGTTAGCACCACCCGTGACCACCGAGTGAATTTTTAAGCATGATTAAGAGGGATAAACGTTATACTATTTCATTCATGTCCGTTTAAAGTCTGTATTTTTAATCTTGTTTCATGTTTGTAAAGCGGAAGATACATAATTGTATGGTTGGTATCCGTGAATTAATATATGTTTCGATAGTTAATAAAAGTGGGTTTAATTTTGCTCTTTGATGTCAAAAGATTCTTCATATTGTCCTCCATATTTTCTTGTAAAAGGTGTCGATAATACATGCGTCCACATATCTATAATACAAGGAGGGTGGCGCATAAGTCACCGAGTAGTATATGGGCTGTATTTAGTTAGGTTAATTGGGACATCATTCTTCTTTGAAACAGTCAGTGGTTGAAGCTACTACGTCGCACTTCTTCAAGATCACTTTTATCCAGCAGTGTCAGGTTGGCCACAAATAGACGAACTTTGATTTCAGCATGATGGTGCACCCGCGCATTCGAACAAGGCTGGATGAACACTTTGAGAATCGATGGGTTGGACGCCGTGGAGAAATTGATATACAGACCAAACACCTCCGAATTTATTCTTTTGAAGGGTGATCAAGGACTCCATATAGGCTATACATGATCACGCTCTTTTTTCAACATCTAAACAACCACATCGTTGCCAGTTGCCGCGATATAACTCCAGAACTTTTGTGGAAAGGTCTTTTTTTCGCTGATAGGGAGAGCGCGTCGGTTCTTGTAAGTTAAAGGACAGTTCGAATACTTGGAATTATATATTCATATTTACTTACTAAATAAATATGTTTTCAGCTGCATTTTATAAAACAAAATTCCGGTTACTTTTGCGACACGTTGTATATACTTGTCGTTTAGAATAAATTGTTTGAAAATTTCAAAAAAATCAGAAATTGTCATGTCATAAATAATTACATGCACGATTTTCATTTCAATAACTACATATTATTGGGTTGGATAAAACATTTTGTTACCTAAAATTTGAAAATTCAATAAATTCTTATTTGGTTGTACAAACATACTATTTTCTTAACCACTTATCTAGAATGAATCATCATCAGTTGCCTTCTCCGATGCGGAGGTTGGCCACCATACATCTCCAAATGATCCTATATTCGACTTGTCTCTTCATTTGACCAAAGGTAGAAAGCCCAGTCTAATATTTGAGGTCGCATGTCCAAGTTCTTTGTCTCTTATACCCTCTATACGTAGCCGTCCATCGCCAGCTGACACAGTTTTCCTCCTGAGCCCCGGCGTAGTACATGACCCGCATATTTCATTTTTCTCTTCTGCCCAATTTGTTTTCACATTCATTGTTTCTATGATTGTGGTATTCCCATTGTGGTCTTTGTAGGCCATTTTTAAATTCTTCTGTAGCACCAAATTTCAAAAGTTTGGACTTTCTTGATAATTTGCTTAGAGTACGCCCAAGTCTCACTTCCATGAGATAGAACATAGCAGTTTAGGAGTCTTTTCTTCAGATTTATATTTATTATCTCTTCTTAGTAACTTATTGCAGTTCCAGAAGGCCACTTTAGCTTGAGCAATTCTAGTTTTCACTCCCGTGTTGCATCTACAGCCATTTATTACGTAAATGCGAATATTTTTGATATTGTCTACAACTTTCTTCGATTTACGATTTTTTTCATAGTACTTTTCAACTTTGACCCCTGTTTAAGGACTTCTTCATTTGACGATTGGTGTATAATTTTTTTTGGAAGACTTTCCTCGAGTACCTATTTACTATTTTCATAATGCGACTTTTCACATTTAAGGACTATTATTCAAAGACTTCTTCTTATGGGCAACTCTTGCTTGGACGACAATAATCTGGGCGACTTCTACAAAATACAACTTTTCCATATGAACACTTATGTCCACATCATTGCTTCAAATATGCAAATTTTATTATTCTCGATTACAAAACATTTCTATTTCATTTTTGGCATTCTTCTCCATATATATATATATATATGCATTATTCATTATTCTTTTCCATATCCATATTACATTATTCATAATTCTTCACTACATCCACATCTCAAGTATTGTAATTATACGATAGTGTCCAGCCAGGTCTGTGCGACCTTATTGCCTAATAGGTACAATTACTTTTTTTGTTACTATAATATCATCGTTGCTTTTATTAATCACTTGCTAGTTAAGTCTTTATTACTATTAAATCTAAATCATTTTCTTATGCTGTATATTGATTTATTAAAAAGGAATATCCACTTTTATTTCACAAAGTTTGTTGTAAATAACTTCCATCTTTTAAACATAAAATTATATAATATTAGTTGAACGTACCATGCTAATAAATAATAAATCATTTAATTTAATTATTTCGTAGATAAATTATAAATTTTATTATTTGCGTAAGCGTTTCTTTATTACATAAATAAATAAAATCAGACACTATTACCTAAGCAGCCTCAAAAAACAGACCTAGACAGTAGCTTCTACTGTTTTACCTTATACATATATATAGCCTACAATCCCATCTATGATGGTTTACTTGATTGTTTGTAAAAATTGGAAGGCTAAATACACCTGCCTATCATGCCATTATAAGTTAAATTTCATACAACTAGAACCAGTAGTGGTAAATTTCATAAATTATAATCCAAAGGGATTACTGGTTAGACAGAATTCATTTTACTAACATTGAAGTGTTTTTAATGAATATTTAAAATATATGTAAATAAAAGAAGTTCATGTTTGAAAACAAGGGAACACGCTATTAAAATAGATAGTTTAAAGGAGACTTTCTAAGTAGCTACTTAGAAAAAAACAAACAATACATAAATCGATTTTTTTAAATAAATCAAAATGTGTTTAATTAATCACTAATGGTTGCAATCAAGTAGCAGAATTTATACAAATTATGTTATTAGAATACAATGATAAATTTGCATAGTCTAAAAGTAGATTAAATGCAATTAACTGAATACTTCAGCTACCATTGGTTCTTTTTTGACTAGAAGTGTAAAATTCCAAAAAGTATATATGTACATAAACAAAACATGCAGAACAATAGCATTAGAATAAAAGAAGAGTAAAAACTTCTTATTCAAGGAACTTTAATCAGTAAATAATGTATTTAGTTCACCATGACACATTAGCGCTTTGTAAAGTACGGGTAATCAATTCAGTGATGCCTTAGAAGCTCAAGTTCGATATGCAATAAAAGACTAAATAAATCTAAGAAAAAATCCATAAAATAGAAAGGATAGCGTTCATTCAGTAGAAGTAGAAAATGACGAAACTGATTGTTCCTAACGAATAGACAGCAAGGAAGATAAAATGAGAGAAATCCCTTGAACAGAGAGTGATGACCGCTTCATTTCTTTGGTACTACAAAGTGAGAGAACTGTCAAGGATGACCGAGTTAAAGCAACATGAACATTCCGCAAACACCATGCCTTTGATATGCCATATGATGTGCGTTTTTTTACGAAACTCATATCCATTCATTTATCACAACAATATGTATAACAGAATCATCTAAGTTTATGTCTAACATCCTACAATACAATTTTAATTCTCATTTTATTTGGATGACATTTTTTTTAATAATATAGAAATGGAAGCACACATAAAAAATTCTTTTACTTTGTTTGAAATGTTCAAAGAAAAGTTTTGGTTAAGGTGCAATATCTTGTGCAGCTAAGTACCTACTCTGAGGTAGGTATGTTAATTGTTAAGAAACTATGGTATATCTAGCCATCCTAGCGCACACATCATGTCTGTATAGTACCCAGATAACATTTGCATTTTATAAGGTAATAATATTTTCCTTTTTTGTCCTCAAATGAAGATCAGTTTATTTTGCCAACTTTTAGATAAATCGATTATTCATTTGTTTTTTGTTTAGAATTTTCATTAAATTTTGCCTTTCTTCCTAAGTATACAGTAATCCCTTGAGGTTTGCCTTAAAGTCAACCATGTACACCTATTTAGTCAATTAATAACATGCTTGAATAACTTTCATTGTTTCATTGTATATCATCGTTCACTATGACATAGACTACAATAATAGGTCCTACTACAGACTATTAAGAATAAAGTTTCAGTATTACAGTTTTCTAGAATTCAGTGACATAAATGATATTTCAATTGAAATTTTATGATATTCTTTTGCGTAATGCAAAACTTAAAATTACACAATATCATGGAATAAATAGAAAAGCTAGATGTTACAAGCAATTCATTAGAAATATTAAGATCAATTACAGAAGAACGATAATTTAAATAAAAAGTATGTAGTTCATGAACATAGCCTATAAATATAAGCATAATATAGCCTATAAAATTAGATAATGGATAACCAAATACAACTACAATAACAATAACAAATATTTGATATGAACCAATGTATAAGTAGGTACATATGAGAAAAGTAGTAATAAACTCGAAATCTTGTTATTTAGAAGTCACATAGTATACGCATTTAAAATCAAATGACAAATAACTGTAGATCAATGAACCTTGTTTACTCTTACAGTGAGTAAAGTGTAGGAAATTAGACGCTAGAGATGATGAAACAGTGGCGGTAGTAAAAATCTAATGATATTTTCTCAAAAAAGATTCCTGCACTAGAAATATTAGGTAGGTACCTACGGCGAGAGAAGGATACTTATGTAGGTGGAACTAGACAATAGATCGATTTCGTTCAAGAACATCAAGGTGTTCCACAAACTTGTTCATGCTACGTATATGTATGTACAATAATTCTACTCTTTTTTCTTTATAAAAATAAAATTTGGTTGTAATACATTTTGAAAAATGCTTAACAACAAGCCACATTTCAATTGTTTTAAAGATAGATTTGCAAGTTATTAGTAACATCCACCTTTTTTTAAACTATCAAATAGTTTTGTCTTAGAACATTTAATCTAGTATTATTATTTCTTCAGATTATAATAAGGCATAAAATTGAATTTGATATACAAGGATAGTAGTTCATAACACCGTAACGAATGGTACAATATACTGACGACCTTGTAGTAACAAAAATGCCTGAGTGCCAATTTTTGTTTAAATATAGCAGACATACTTGGATTTGAGAATAACACAGGTTTTTCCCCCTGCAATTTGCTCATATATCTGAAAATGACCCTACAAATATTTAAAAATGCAAACTCAAAAAAAATTCAAAGTAAGAATTATTCAGTAAAATTAAATCTGTAAATCTAATTTATGATTAATGTTTACTCAAGTGTTTTGAGTTGGCTCTTTGATATCTCTTAAATAATCTAAAACATATCGCTAGTCTCCAAAGCAAAACATCTGCTAGTTGAACTTACTATTTCTTGCTTCGGGTGGATAAAATAGTCCGACATCTTCACTGAGGGACAATTGCTGCAGACGTCTTGCATTGTTGAAGGCCGCGTGTCTGGGTGACGATTGGCAGTCTTCTTCGCCAGAGGAATACGAGGCCCCGGACCGTTTATGCGGATGATGGTAGTGCTGGCTGGATGCTGGACGTGCGATGCCTCCATAGGCCGCCGCTAAACTGCCATGATAATGGGGAGTTAACTCAGAGTCCGAACTGTAGCCGGGAAACACCTGGTGTTGAGCTCGATGATGGGCAGCAGGCTGCACAGCATAATATACATTGGAGCCTCCCGTGCCCGGCGTGTCCACATTTCCATAAACACCCGACGCAGAGGGCACCACTCCAACCACCTCGCCGCCGCTTGGGATTGAGTGCCGGTCGGGCATTTCAAATGAGGTACCGCGGGTGAGGCGACGCAAGCCGCCGGCAGACGACTGAGAAAATTTAGCAACGCCGCCACCAGCATTAGACAACAAAGTTCCACGTATGCTACCAGCTTGGTGCTGGGAGGGAATACTGAACCGGGGCTGACCTGGTGGAGGACCGGTGGTATAGAGGGCCGGGGTAACACTTTGTGTTTGATGGGGAACATTGTTGGCAATAATTTGATTAGTCTGTTGGGGTAGTAAAGAGGGCTGCTGGAGCATTCGTATGGATGAGACGGGAGCAACACTTGGTGTACGATACACAAGGGCGCCTCTCGGTGGTTGCTGTTGGGGCTGGGCAGCCACTGCCGGGCCCGTTTGCTGTACATACATAGGTGTGGACAGAGAGGGTTGTGTTTGATAATACTGTTGTTGTGGTTGCTGTTGAGGTTGCTGAAAATCACCGGCGAAATGCACTCTTTGGGGTTGTGCCGATTGCTGGGGATGCTGTTGGGTGTGATAGGACGCACCCACTTGGTGATTATACGTATTGGTGTAGTTTTGCTGCTGAGATTGTGGATGATAGGGCGGACCAGACATAGTAGAGGATGAAGTGATAGCTGTGCTGTTTGTATAGGCACTGTTTCCATGTTGATTGGACCACTGCCCTGGTGCACTTGCTGATCCAGCTAGACCGGATCCCGAGTAATACAACTGCTGTGGATGCAGGGCTCCGCCGCCAATGTCTCTGGAGTTCGCCGAGTGCTCACTGGAGAGACCCGAGTCGTTTGAGTCCTCACCAGCCTGTTGTTCGAGTTGAAGACGCTTCAGATCGAGCATTCGCCGGGCCCCGCCTGCCGGGTTAGAGGCGAGGTTAGCATGAGGTAGGTGGTAGCGAGAGGATGATTGCTGGTTGGATTGGGACAAATTGGACGATGTAGAAGCGGGGTTAGCGACGTAATCGGCGTACTGATTTTCAACACTGCGAATGTACTGAGAATCGTTTTCGATAATACCTTGTTGTCCTGGTGGGCGTCGTATCATGCTAGACCCTCCTTCCACAACTGGATAAACACTTCCCTCTCTCACAGCAAAGATGGATTCTTCCTTACACTGTGGATTTGATACGTTATCTAACAATAATTTCAATTGATTTTTCCGTTCTAACAATGGTGATGTATATTTAGCTGATAATGAATTATTTAAATCCTCACGGAAATCACTGTTTATATTATTAGTAGTATGATAATTCTCGTCTAATGGCTGTTGGGAACCAGATCGAAGCACAAATATGGGATCTTTGGACGACACCAAAGATGATACACTATTACTCGAATGGGAACGAATTTGGGTGTCAGTTGGCGCCTCTTTAGTGCCGGCCAAGCCTAGCCTTTGTTGGTGCTTGACTGCTTTTCGTGTGCACCTGGAACATCGACGTAATAGAGTCAACTGAAGTGTCCTTGGTATGGACATAAGCAGAACCACATCGTCCAGAGTGTGTGCTCCCGGTGATAAATGTACGCCATTGACACATACTATTTCATCACCTGGACACAATAAGCCGCCCGAGTTGGATAGGCTAGTGGATAGATTCTTATTGACCTCGTCTCCGTTCTTTGGAGTACTACTGCAACTATCACTGTTTTCGTTCTTGTCCTGGTAATTACAACTATTAGTCGGAGTTGTATTATTACTATAGTTCCATCTATAATTCTTGTAGGTACTGTTCTTGTTGTTGTCACTGTACTGGTTGCAAAGGGGTGAGTTATTCTCTCTTCTTCCCGATTTCTTTTGCCTGCGTTTCCTGCATGCACTCTCACCGTGTTCATCGTGTTCATCCAACTGCAGCTCCAAAACCCCGATTCTCTCCCTTCTGCCATCGTTAACACAGCCAGCAGCTCCTTTGCCAGAACTGTTCTCGTAGTGTCTCACCTTCTCCTGTTTCCCTTTGGCTTCGTCTTTTTCTTCTTCTCTTCTGGCAAAGATCAGCTCGTTATCGTGTAAAGTAGACGATGAGACTGCATTAGTACTATTCTGACAAGCAACTGTGTTATTGTGATTACCACCAGAAGTACCTTGGATAGACTCGGGAGATAAAAATTGGCTTCCTGGGGTAATTCGGGTAACAAACACACCGTCCGAGCGATCCAGTCCATTTCCCTCTCTGATGTAGAAGCCCAGTGTCTGCCCCGGTCGTTTCCGGATTTCCACAATATGCTCACGGCACATGCACTCGTCGGTACCTTTCTGATTAGCTGATAAAACTGAAAGAGATGCAATGATTAATTTATTTAAAAATCAATTCAATAAATTGAAGAAGAGTGACACAAAATAATAATAAATAGATTTTGAATGAAATTAAAACAATTTTGTGGCTTTCTAGGTAACATTCTGGTGTCAAACTAACAACTACTTTTGTTAGTGAATGATGAGCTGTCAAAAGTTCACAGACCTTCGATAGGTACACTTTAGGATATCGAATCAATCTTATCCTGTAAAGCTGGCATTGTAAAAAATTAAGGAGAATTTGTTTCATCTCAATAGCTCAGTAGGCTATGGTATAAATAGTATTTTAAAAAAAGTGTTTTTTTGTCTTAATAGACCTTTATTAGAATGAAACAGTCATCTGTCAAATTGTGCAATACCTACATATGTACTATAGGGAGTACGGCAGGCAGGTATGTAAGAACGCTAAGAGTAGATTACAAATTGGTTCATAATTCAAAAAGTAACACTCTTTTAAAATGAACCATCCCCTGTATATAGGTCATGTAGAAATATTAGGGGATTATAGAACGAAAAAAAGGAAAACGAATTAATAGTCCTGACTATTGATTAGTTTTCCTTTTTTCCCGTTTTTACACGGAAACAGAAACAAAGGCGATTATCTAAATCTTTTTACTTACTTTCATTCTTTAATGACTTTAAAGTTGTACTATCTAAACTTCTCGACATTGATATTTGGCTAATAGGCTTCTTTCGTGTCTTCAACTGTAGGTCATCCTTAGTTCTCGTCTTCAATTGAAAGTCATCCTTTGCTCTCGCTCTTACCTGGAAGTCATCCTGTGCTTGTGGTTTTGGTTGCTGTCGCTGTAGAGTGCCACAAGGTGGAGCAGATGGAGAGGTAGCTGGTGGCATTGTGGAACTATTGTGTTTGGAAGACACTCGATAGCTAGCAATTCGGACCCATGAAATGACCTGCTCATCAGCTATTTCATGGTGATGTTTCATAGTGTGGGAAAGTTTCTGGTCGCCCTAGGTCTCTTATCCAGAGTCCCAGAAAGCTGAGAATTGCTGGTACTCGCTAAGTAGACAAAATCTTCTAATATAGTGGCTTCGATTGTATGTCCATTGAGAAAACAAGAGTTAGATCTTCGTGAGATGAACATTCTGGCACCACGTATAAGGAGAACAGTGACTGAGAAGTTGAGTTTGGGATTGTTTAGTGATAAAACAACAAAAAGTGAACCGTCTTCTGAAAGGAAATGAATAAAAATACAGATAATATACAGATAATTATTTTTGCTGCAAATATTAGATACACTATTACTAGAATACATGTAGGTACCATGCTTCTCCAGAATTATGTAAAGAATAACACGTTATGTCAATGCAAAAGGTTAATAAGTAACTTATAATACATGCATAGTTTGGCAAAACTTCGTTTTATATAAAAATAAGTCTGCTAAAAAAATGTTTTTTCTAACATACATAGTTATTTGCTGGTCAGCCTATTTATGACAATTATTTATTTGATCAGCCTACCTACCTAGATACTCATTTCAAAATTATTGTCAAATAATCGGAGAAGAAAATGAAATGGATTCCAACCAAACAAGTATCTTCAGGTCACTAGCTCACAAAATCAATACGATTACGTCGGTACCTATAGCAATGCAGTCAAAATGAGATTAGCTTCAACCATTTTAATGTTGTATTTTTGTAACACTGGAATCCATTAATTCCCAACTGAATGGTTTTTTTGCTCAATTAGAAAAAAGCCTCTTATTGTTTTTTTAACTGCCTATAAAAATGTTTGTTTTTTAAATAAATTTTAGTATAGATACCTAGGTACCCCATTTTATTCTAAATTTAATCATAACTTATACCATAGAATGGGTTTTTGTATTAATAGAACAATATAGTATTAAAATTCTATAGAAACATTTTAATGTAAGTACTCTGTGATGAATATATTGTGCCAATTTCAATTATAATTCTTAAAAGATCGTTGTTAAAGGCTATGTTTAAATGGAGTTGTGGAGATAATTCTAAAATCTTTAAGATTAGAAGCAGAGTATGATTAGCTTATTTCCCCTAGGATAAAGTAGATAGATTGAGATTATAATGTAGGTAATATGTAGTTTTTAAATAAACCATTTTTAAAAGTAGGTAGATTGATACAATCACTAGAAAATGTAAAATTACAATGAAGATATCTAAGTCAGAATTAACCTAATATTTTAGACAAATCAAATTTACTTTAAAATTTGAAAATAACTTAACAACAGCAGAGTAAAGATGTACATGCGCGCCTAAAGCATCTGCAGACTGTAGGGGAATAAAAATCAAATTTCTAAATTCTAATTCCTTACAATAGTGCCTTCCTACGAAAAGAGCTAATAAAATCGAAGGTTTTTTAGGCAAATTTTGGGAACCACAATTTAGTTTAGCCTTCAACATGCAAATTCTCAGCCTGCAAGCTAGACAAGATAGGCTATGGCGTAAACACTGATTTTCGTAATTGAACCAGTTCCTACTCGTCACAGACCGATTTTAAACCTACGACCTTAGGATCGCTAATCACTGTGTCTGCAATCTCTTGTGGATCTTATGGTTATGCCACAGCCCTAATTCAACTTCTATGCTTTTCCTCTATGTTATGTCAACATCCTATTGGGTTTTTCAATTATTTTTGAGATTAGAGGGGCATTATCTCTATATCCCGATTTGTTCGGAACTTTGTCTATATTCGATCTGATCTAATTTCTGAGTTGAAGCGAAGAAAATATGCGTATCAATGTTTGATAATTCAATTGTCCGATTCGATCTCTGTTATTTGCCCTATTTGATTAGGAAGACTTATAGAAACCGACTGGTACAGCTATTAATAGCACAGAGCGTCTACAACGTAGCTAATAATGGTTTCTGATACTACTGTCATAGTTGGTCTTGTAATAATTATTGAGTTTTATCATTATATGGAATAAAATTCCAGTTCTAGGTTGATCTTAATTCTCTCCAAATCGGAGCATAGGAAGTTAGAAAGAAAGCACTAACAAGTTAAGTGCCCGAACTAAACATGAATCAGACACCCGGATAAATTGTAAGTGAATAAAAAACAAATTAATTTCTATGTACTTTTAACTAAATATTACAATGTATCTTTTGAATTTTTTATTTGGTGTCAAACTTCAGGGTCAATTAACCGTTTTTCTTTACAAGTAAGTTTGTTTTAGGTTAATAAGTTTGGTGGTTTTTGAATGCCAGTTATTTTATCTTCCTTTTGATTGTTCACTATGTCAATAAATGTCTGAAATCAAATTAAATAGCTATGATTTACATACAATTTATTGTCTTTAACTTTTCTATTAAATTTAAATATTGCTTTCAAATTAGTCGGATATTTAGCCAGGCAAGCAAGCACATCACTTATAAAAGGATTGGGACTAACTAATTCATAAAGTAAACTTTTGCTTTTCTAAAATACCTATTCCAATTAGGATAAATGGTTTATTTATTACTGTGGAACATATTGCCGTGATTCAGTGACTTTGAATAGGCTAAATACACAGAATAATACGAGATCCAGGGCTAAACTAGGTTCCCACTTTTTAGACAAAAGAGAAAACAATTAAAGTGATCATAAATTGGTTCAGTAAGAAGCAGCAATCTCTCATTACTTCCAAAACGCACAACACACAAGCGACAGAACATTGATTTGCTATTTGAGTTTGAATTTTTCAATCTCCTGCTATTAGATTACGTAGACATATACATTAAAATATAATGTTGAGTGTCTGTCATTCCTTCATTGATGAAGATGTCTAAATAGTCGTCGGCAAAATGGAAAAGATCAAATTTAGTCAGGTTGTGGTATATCAGGCTAACCTATGTAGGTATATTATACAATTTCATACGGTAATTTGGATAAAATCCATACTGAATAAAGGATTAAAGGAATATTGTTTCCTTTTCCCAGTAGCTCTGCCATATAATATTATTAGAATCGTTCAAATTAATATAATAACCTTTTGATAAGATGTAACAAAATTGAACGTTGCTGAATTATTATTTGATAAAACAGAAGTTAAGTTGTTAAATTGTCAATTACATTTAAATGTGGGAACTCTCTGCAATGCACCGCAGTGCAATTACCCATCGTAAAGTAATGTAATAAATGAAGTTAGTAATTTATTTAAATCATTCTATAATATGTCAATCTACTTAATACATTATCACCAGTGTATAACAAATGAATAACAATTATAATATACGTACTATAACTGTTATTCATTTATTATTCTACGAATACTAGCAAAATACTAGCCATTACAATAAGTGTGAAGTGAATCCTCCTCCTATTAAAATTATTTATTTATTTATTATTTACCATGGAAATACCTACTCGTTATTACAATCATAATTTATGTGATAAAAAAAGTAATGAAGGCAAACCATATTAGTCTGTCTACTAATGTGAAAATTATATTTCCATGGATAGATTCGGCTGATACCTACAAAATTATTGTTTTTATCTCTCTTATTTATCAAAATAGATACTTTGACGTCATTGAGCATTGGTACAACACAATAAATATATTTGATTTTTTGGTCAATGGGGGTGGCCATCCTCAAAAGATTTCCATTTTAATTATTCAAAGACGCTATAACAGATTTGAAAAACCCGTTTTCTAAATACTCTTGTGGGTATCTGATGTAAACATTTATAGGATCTGACCTCCTTAAAGATCACGTGCCGGCCTTCGGAAAAATGAGGTTGGGCCAAAATATATTTTTGCGCAAAAAAAAACATTCCAGAGCCAAACAACAATAGAAAAGATTAATAAATTGGAAGGAAGATATACGCATATATTCCAAGTTTTTGAAAATGTTGATTTTTAAGACCAAGGTTAAACCTGAGACTCTAAAAAAAATTGTTTTTATTTTCTGATTTAACAAAATGTATCAAATAATTTTTTAAAAATCCCGGTGCATTGCGTAACTTAGCAGTTGTTTAAACTATGGAAAATTTTAATAATTACCAATATATGCAAAAAACCCTATATGAGTGCTTTCGGAAAGTTTTGTCAGATTTTTTAGAGAAAATCCAATTTATTTTTTAAATAAAATTTCACAACAAATACATAATGTAATGAAATTCTAAATAAGGTTTAATGTGAACAAAAGCCTATAAACGTGTAGTTGTGTGCGATAAATTGGTAAACAATATCTGTTACTATGTATCTATGTACATATTATGTGATATTTGTATGCCTAATAACAATAGTTGCTACGTGGAAAATAGATTAATTTAGTGACTGTGTGGTAACTAAGGTTTGATGCTGTCAAATATATAACGTCACAGTTATGTAAAAATTCAATTACGGTATTGATGACCTTAGCAACAGTTGCTAAATGAAAACTAGATTAACCGACAGTTTAAGGTAGCCCAACCATTAAAAAGCATAATTGTGTGCAACAAATAAGTAAATATTGCAGGCTTATTGTTATGTAGGTAATATTGGTGCCCTAGCAACAGTTTCTAAGCAAAACGGAAACTAATAAATAAAAACTCATCCGTCAAATCCGTTTAATATTTTTGGTCACGAACATATTGATATAATATATCAACTAATTTTGATCATAATGATCTATATATATATAGACAGATTTCACGGATTTTAAAATTTTGGTCGACGTATTTGATATCATTAAAATAAGGAACAATAATAAGTAAGTTACATGAGTTACAGAGAAGACATTACAAATTCTGATGGCAAAACAAAATTAGATGAAAATCAAATTTTTTAGAGTTAGTTCTGAATAATAAAAAGAATTATACCTATCAATTTGCATTGAATCTGAGAGAAAAAGTGTAAAGATTATTTTAAACTTTTATACTACTCATAGTAAAAACTAAGATAAAATTCTGATTCATTTGACTTATGAAAACCAAAATTAGCATACCTAAATTAGCAAACCTAAATTAGCATACCTAAATAGCAAACCAAAATTAGCTACCTATAAAAATAATTTGAATTTTACTCTTGGCTTACAATTGACTAGGGTACTTTGTATATACATTGGAAATATCTAATGGTTAACATAAAATACAAGAACTGTTTTGTCTTTATACATAGAAATTTGCCGTCCAAATGAAAAAGACGCATCTTCCATACCAATTCTTTGTATATTAAGATGTCTCTTTTTCCTTCTCTTGGAGGGTAGAAATGGTTCCACCTCATCTTGAATAAATGATATATAGAAAATCTTCAAGCTGTTTAATAATGTTTTAAACCAATTAAATCTAAACGGATAAATTTACATAATTTAATTTAGAAAAACTTAACCTACATGTACACAATTAGTTTTCAGTGATTATTTATTTAAAAATTATGGGGCTCTCTCAATTCTAAACAAATTACGAAAACCTTAAGTCAGGTTCAAACTGGTACACACACAACTATATATTCACGTTAAAACAATATTTTACAATATCATTAATTTTTTAAATACCAGTTACTGCTTTTAGAACCTCCTGATCATCAGGCTTTAAGTAAAAAAAGTCAACCAGGAGAGAGAAATGTAATGTCAGGATATATGGTATGTATTATTAATGTCAATATGGAAAAAATTGGTCAATATTGATTCTTTATGGCGAGTCACAACTCTTGATGGTTATTTTCTACAATGAACAATAGATGTCATAATGTAAGAACATGTACGCATAGTATTTATAAAGTAGTAGTATTTTTAATCGGTTAATTCTAAAATATACATCATTTCGTTGACTGATGCCAATATACATTCATTAATAAATATTTAAATAAGTTGGATTAAAATGGTAATTTATTACAAATATGGGATTCCATGATTACATCTGTACCTACATATATTAAAATAACACAAAATAAAATCCAAATTCATAAGACTCACTCCAGTTGAATTAGATGAACTGGCTCAATATTTTTTAAGGAATTTAGAACAAATTAAACTAATAATAAAATGTCATGATTTGCGCATAGGTACTTATTATTCCTTAGCTGATATATACATAAGTCAATGAAAATTGACTGTTAACCCTAAAGCTAAGCCTAGCACAAGATTTTTTTCTTGACCTGAAATTTATAACATATGTTTAGACTCCAAAGATAATTTAAGTGTACCAAAAATTTTATTTGTATTTAGAAGATACAGCATCTTAAAATGTACTTTCTTATATTGTCGAAAATCAATAATCAATATTTAAGAAAAACATTTTCGGGACTTTTAGTTGTGGGCCTACACGCCAAAGTTGAAGTCAATCGGACAAAGTTCATTTTTGGACCTGATGACGTCATCAACCTCTAGTTTTCCCCTTATCATTTATTTAAATTTATTTTATTACTTTATCAAGGTTGTGTACTAAATTTCAGCCCCACGATACACGAAAAATATATTAAAGTAGAGGGGGGTGGGGCATGTGAGCATCGGATATATTTTTAGGTTTGACTAATGAAGAGGTTGGTATAAGGATGAATATACTTTATTCTCCTAACTCTTTTAATGTGTTACACATTTAACTATAAATTTTAAAAAAATTAGGTCGTTGGTTAAATAAATACAACTAGATGCATAGATTATAATGCTGACCATAGAGTAAATATATACAGAGGTCCGACTCTTGCTGGAGGTGTATACAGTTTTATACCACTATGAGGTTGTTCTCAATAGAAAAAGTAATTATATATAAAATATTCATAATAATCATAGCATTACATAAATTGAACAATTTTGCTATACAAACTGTGCATTGGATATAAAGACATGTTTCGCTAATATTTTAAACAAAAATAAATCTTAATTTATCAATCTATAAATTTATTTTTATAAAAATTCTTGTTACTTTGTAGAGGCTCAATTTAACAAATTATTATAAAATTTTATTTACTGTAGAAAAGCTAGAGATCCAGAAAGAGTCGAACCTCTGTATAATAATTATTCTGTGATGCTGATAGCATCTGTTCATTTTGTTCTCTTTTAGTGTATGTAGCCTGCAATTGTGAGCCTATTGTTTAAATATATTACAGTCTAGAACATAAATACATAGTAAAATGGATACAATCTACATAATAGTATTTAATATCGATATAAGCCAAGCATTTACTACTGATCTTGCCAATGGCACATTAGTGCTGCAATGTTCAACACAACTTGAGAAGAACACTTTGCAAATTATAAATGAAAGACTAATTATAATTGAATATGCAAACTGAGCAGGATGATAGTGTCTGGAAACAATATCGAACTACTCTATCAGAATTAGGGCCAGGTGACCTATTCGTCTATTCGGCTAATCACAAGTGAGTCAAGTTTTTAATATGCCTACATACTTACCTAAGAAAAGTACAAACATCTGTAAAGAAACTATTTTCAACAGATTATTCCTCCTTAATTAGTAGTCATAAATCGATATTATGTAAATTAGCAAGAAACATATGAAATAAGATAGCAATACGTTAAATAAATACTTACCAACATTCTTCACTTAAATAGCTACATTTTCCAAAGTACTTTATATTTTAAAATTAAATACCCAGGTACACTAATGAAGTCACATAATTAATTATATCGACATACCAAATTTAATAAAAATAGCAGTGATGATCTACATGAATCCTGATATGATTTGCATAAGCTAAACAAAAACAGATACATATCGCTCTACATAAAATTATCAAAATCCAAATTTACAAATTTGCATTGCATTTAGAAATAATATATAATGACGCGAATACAAAATGTAGTCAATTAAATTGGTTTGTCAAAAATTACAGCTACAGTTTACTACTGGAAAAACCAAACTGATTGATTTAACTGTTTCGCAAGAATCAGAGTTAGAAGACTGATTTCGCTCAAGCTCTTTGGTGATAGCATCTTGAAGTATAGCTACTACACATTACATATATCGTTCCAGAAATTCCAGATATATAAAATTAATTATGGACACGTCACCAGGAAAACCTTCCTCATACTGCTATACAGATTTGATTACACGCCATATGTTCCATATTTTACTCATTGTGAATTATCACTGAAATGAACCAAGTTATTTTGAGGTCCAACTAGTCTGAGATCTTGAAAAATAGAAAAACTATTGTTGAGCATTTAAAAAACATTTCTGTGATTTTGATAAAACAAACCAATTGACTTTTCTTTAAAATTTTGTTATAATGTTAGGGGCACCGTTATAAATATCATATAATATATGTTTATGTAATATAATTATGTTTTATAATTTACTACTAATAAAATAATACATATAAAACAAATTATAATATTTTGTAGTATTTTGTTGTGACAGCTTTTGTTCTGACAGACTTTAAAATTGTAGGTATAAGCAAGGGCAGTGTATGTCTGATTAATATTAAAATTATGGTTAAAACTAAGGAAATTTCAGCTTTGAATAGAGGTTCAATTCTTGCTTTACACAAAGAAGGTTATTCAACTCGCGAAATTGCTCAGAAGGGATATGCCAGTAAGACAGCTGTAGCCAACATTATCAAGAGGTTCCACGATAGAGGCACAAGCAACCCACTAAAAAGTCCTGGTCGCCCTCGCAAAACCATTCAATGTGATGATCGTATTCTGGTGCGAAATTCCCTTACTAATAGACGTCAATCTTCAAGAATTTTACTTTTTAAAAATTCATTTTTATCAAAACCTGCCTCAATATGATGAGCCTTATAGACCAGCAACCATAAAAGTGAAACATCCTAGTTTCTAATACAGAATGAGTCAGAATTAGTGGACATAATTATCGATATAGAACAATTTATAAGGAACAGAAACTTATCCACTGAGCTATCCAGACTGCTGGTGAATGGGAGTACACAATTGTTGTTTTAATTTTTTCAACTCTTAGGTAGACAGTACAACTGTATTTAGCAACTTATTTATATTTGGTCAACTACTAACAGGGGTGTTTGGTCTTTATTTGAATTGCTCAAACCGATTTGGATGAAATAGTTTTCGTCAAACAAAATTCTCTTGCCAATCTTTTGGTATAAATTGTTTGCCCCTCCTCCAAGGTCACGTGACAGCCCTTGTATCTGTTAGATTTTAATTTAAAAAAAGTAATTTGACCTAACATGCAGTATAAAAGTCTCCAGAAATTTTCATAAAAAATACCCGACAGAAATAATTTATTAAAAATTTAATATTCAAAATTTCTCCATTGAAAATACATGTATTTTTAAATGATAAAGTGACAAAAATGGACATTTTACCTTTCTGATTATAGATCAAAACGACATATCCAAATAAACTGACATTTATACAAAGTAAACCTTATAACATTTCAGTTATTTTACGCAAAAAAATTTTTTTTGGTGTGGTCACCCTGAGGTTACGCGGCTGAAGATGGTCAACTTTGAACAATGCTTTTTTATCAAGTAGAAGGTGTTCCTTGAGATTCACAATCCTGTTGTCTATTATTCATATAATTTGATAATATTTTGCCTATACACTAGAAACACATCAATGTCCAACATATACTAAAGTACATAGGCTTTGTCCAGTTTGAATGTTAAATTAAATTAAGAAACGAATATTTAGTTTTAAAGCTAAGCTTAATAGCCTAGCCATAATCAGCTTCAGTAGTTTTAATGTTAGTCACCATGATCTTGGATAATATAATATAAAATAAAATGGACAAAAGATCAAAAATATAATGTT
>JAUYWI010069743.1:0-14524 GCA_034780595.1 Parotoplana pacifica | reverse complement strand
AACATCACCAAAATATCAGTGATACCATCCAACACCTTAATATAACGACAAAAACATTCAACAAGGCGAAAGTAAGTAGTTAGCTCATGGAAATTCTAATTACTTAAAAAGCAAACACAGTTTTGAGTGCATTTCAATTATTTTATGAGGTGAGCTAACTCACTTTTATGTAATATTTCAATTATTTTATGGTGTGAGCTAACTCACTTTTTGCCATTTTGGCCAATAATATTATATGTAATTAGTGCCAAGTAAAACATCCATAGCTTTATCTAGCCAAAAACTGAGGTTCACTGATTTTCAAAATATTCAAGATTAACACATTAAAAATCCTTTAAAATAAATTAAATTTTAGGGCAGGAACTCTTTCCAAAACCACTATAAATGACCTAGAAACTAATAATAAGCTATTTTAAATCAATAGTGCCATTTATATGTGAATCAATTTACTTTTTAGAAAATTCAATTTTTATGTAGGTACTACCCAGTATGCTGGGCCCAAAGTACATTAAAACTCTTTGGCTGGGCCTCAAAGACCAGTAACCATAAAAGTCAATCGAATCGAATTTATTTAAATTTCTGCAGTTTGCTCCATGTCTGATGTCTAACCAATGTTGAAAATTTCATTAAAAATATTGCTCCAAAAATGCTATGAACCTTTTTGTGTCAACAGTTGCTCATATATTATATATTTATATAGGAAAAATGGGAAATACAGCTTTGGAACAACTTCTTATTTGGTATGTCTAGTCTTTATCTGAATAGTGTGCAAATTAAAAATGCCATAGCTTTATTCGAAGTCAGTAGGTATGATTGAGGTCCACTCATTTTGCGACCGGACACAGTCAATTTCTTAAAAATTTGTTATTCTGAAATTCAATTTTAACGCAGGAAATCATTCTAAAACCATAGAAATAACAAAAAATACGCTATTTAAATCAAATAGAGCCATTTATATATGACTAAATTCACGTTTTAAAATATCAATTTTTATGAACCTGCCCAGTACGTTGGGCATCATAAAACATAAACCATAAGAGTGAGGCATCCAAATTTCTAAAACGATACTTCCAATACGACAATTTGCCAAGATAGGATATTTCGTTTGAATTTTAGAGCCATTTCAAAGACTTTGGCCAAAAATATCGATTCTTCTTGTTCAAAAATCGATAATAAATATTTTAAAAATATTTATGGATTTGTGTTACTGAGTGCCTTGTGGCCTATACACCAAATTTGAAGCAAAGCGGACAAGCTTTAATGTTTGAACCTGATGACATCATCGGCCCTTAGCTCGGATCCATTTATCTTTTTTTTCAGGCGATGAATCTTTCCAAGGTACCTGTGTACCAAATTTCAGCCCAATCCATCCACTTTAAGTATCAAATTTTATCTCCCAGGGACGACCATGATATTTTTATTTGCAATGCAATAACGAGGGAATAATTGATTTTTATGTAAAAAGTACAGTTTGTCCAAATTAAGTCAAACTTCATTTCTTCAGAGGGGGGTCAGACCCCAACATTTTATGCCAAAAGTCGCAGATTTTCATCTTCTATCTTGGTACCAAATTTCATCCAAATCCATTGATGCAAAGTTCAAATATTCGTTAGGGGGGTTAATCCAAAGATAAATATGTTGGTGTTTCTCCCATTCTAAGCAATAGAAATCAAATAACTCATTTATTTTGGTTCCTAATATATGTATAATGCATTGAGAAGAGAAATACATGAAACAAACCATAATTGGTGGCAAAAACATGTCAGGACATTCATGACATGGAAATTAAAGGAAAACCAAGGAAAAACATAAAATCAAGTTATGCACAGAATTCAAAATGCCATTAGATAAAGGAAAATTGCTCACAAATGAAACTAAAATTATAAATCGATAGAAATACACAACAAGACTGAAAAACCAGACAAAGAAGAACTACAATAGAAAATGAATCCTCCAGACAAAGAAGAGCCACAATTAGAAAATGAATCCTTCAGACAAAGAAGAACTACAATTAGAAAATGAATCCTCCACAAAGAGATAGAAGTAGCCATTCAACATATGAAAAAGAATAAAAGCGAAAGAACGGATAACATTACTGAAGGCATTACAACGGCTTACCGAAATTGGAAATTACGTGTACAACACAGGAACATGGCCAAAGGATTTCTACAAATCAATTATAATACCATTAAAGAAGAAACCTAATGCAACTGAATGTTCAGATCATAGAATAATCAGCCTAATATCATATGCGTCGAAAATAATCCTAAGGATAATAATGCTTCCCTAATAAATCTTCAAATGACAAATAGAGTTATTCAAAAGTGAAATTTAAAACAAATTGATTTCAAAATGTTAATGAGCTAAAATTACATCAGTAGTCAAAAATTAAAGTTTGCGTGATTGACTTCAAATTTGGTGTATAAGTCCACTAGGCACTCAGTAACACATCAATAAATATTTGTTGAAACTGGATATCGATGTTAATACAAAAAAATCAATATTTTTTTGGTTAAAATAACTTATTATTTTTTTGATGTAATACTCAATTTTTGATATTTAAAATTAGGAATACATAAGAATTAATATATTATGATACTTGGATGCCTTTACTTGTCAAAATTACTTGGTCACCATTCTGGGGAAGGTCCATAAAATATAAATTAAAAAAAAAGATATTTTCTTCATTTATAAATGGCTCTAATTGATTTAAAATGACTCATTATTAGTTTCTAGGTTATTTCTAGTACTTTTGAAATGATTTTATGCCCTAAAATTGAATTTGAGAAATATCCATTTTAACTAAGTATTGTGTCATTGTTATACTAAATAACAGTTTGGTGTTTGTAAGATCTAACAGTTATTTTTTTTCATGTCAGGACGCTTATAAAGCATCATATATGTACCTATATGCCTCAATATTTAATAAAATGTCCATGAGATTTTTCACATGTACTGTTTAAAATAAATTTTTAAGAAATTTTCAAATAATCATAAAGGGTGGAGCAGAACATAAGTATAAAATTATAATATTAATATAAAAATGTCTTATCATAAGTGAAACAGGCTCCAGAGCGTTTTATGCTGTGGGATTAGAATACATTCTGCGACAAATCGGGCATTTGTGCAGTCTACTCTTTTTTACAATCGTTTTTCAGAATGAAATATTTAAATTAACGTGTTACCTCAAAATAGATATTTAAATCCTTTATGTACCACTGTAATTTTACTAAATATTTCCAAATATTTACTTAATTTTTGTGATATTTATGATAAATAAAAACAAATAATGGAGTTTAGTACCTATCCTACTGATTAAGGATCAACATTGTCACAACCAAAGATTCGACTGTTTAAATACCACAAACTGGTAAATTATTGATGCATATGCAACAGATAACAGGAGCCTCATTGAAAATAGACTGATGAGAATGCAGAATATAACATAAAATGAATGCTATTTTTACATTTTGCCTGCAGAATATGTAGAGCCACATTCTAAGAATTTAGAGACTTTTTCATTTATAGTTATCCTTACAGAGAGCTTTGGAATAACCAATTCATGGTTAGATGCCCGTTTCTGCTGATAAATAATATTAGTATTACAAATTGGAAGTACAAAACATTACGATTACATTTTGTGACATGAAAAAATCAAAATAAAAAAGTATCTTGGAACCAATATAAATAACCTGAAAATATAATCTGATGTTAACATAGAATTTTCTTCATTGTGCGAAATTTTCAAAAAAGATTACAAAAATAGCAACAACATAAAGTATAATACAAAAGTTATTTAAAATATAATTATTTGACTAAAATTTTAAACTTTAAAGTGAATGAGACAACTTTCAGAATTTACATCAAAATGAAAAAATGTGACGACGTTAGCTAACATATACTGTGAATATATAATATAATTTATAAGTTAAAAGGACATATGCACATCGTTTAAAATGTTGTTTGTAAAGCATGTTTATTGTACCTACATTATTGGACAACTTGTGACAATTTACAATTCATTATCGTAATGATTTACTTATAAAAATACAATATAATATAATACAAAAATACAAATCTATTACTTACAATATTATTTCAGTTTTGGTATTTGCTAATATAATTTCTAAAGAATCCTATATTGACCTGGTTAAAATTTTAAATAAATTTATTTAGTAAAGCAGTAAAATTATTTAATCCTTCATCTGTAACAAATGTTTCCATCAACTACCACTATGACTTCTCAAGTAATTTTAGAGAAGCAACTCATTATACATTATGTAGATTGTAATACAAAGATGTTGGAAATCTAGTAAGCTCACAAACTAAAAACAATATTGGTCATAATTCCTTTGGATCTTTAACAAGCATATAAAATTACAAAAAAAATCACCCATCAAATTATTTTTGTTTTCAAATAACAAAAATAAAATATTTTTAATATGCCATTACAGAAGTTGCAACACAGACAACAAACTTAATTTTGATTGAAATATTGTCAATAAATTTAATAGCATAAAAACAAAACAAAAACATCATACATGCTAAATATTAACATGTAAGTTCAAAATCATTGTAGTGCAAAAAATAACAATTTTGAAATACATAGAGATATGAAAAGTAAATAAATATTCAACAAGGCGCCAATACACACTAGGATGGATAGATGTAAATATATCATGGCAGTGATGAGATAAATCTCAGCAACTAATTTACCTCAAAAACATATTTTAATTTATTATTAAAAGTTATTCTTCATTGCATAAATTCACTGGCCGCACAACATAGGCAGTGAGGCTAAATATAGCAAAAAGTGAGGGATTTGATAGAAATGAACCAATTTAGAAAACTGGAATTAATTTTATTTATAAAAAATTAATTTTGATTAAAAAAAACAATAAGATATACCATATAGTACCTACTTTTAGACTATTCATTGATCATCATAAACAAAGACAAAGTTTGTAGGCTATATTACTCATGGATTCGATTAATTTAGACATTATGTTTTCCCGTAAGCATAGATAATTTTATTGCAGTGCTATATGAAACATAATATACAATATACGGGGTGGGGTAAAAGTAATACGACATACAATTGAAAACTCATCTGAAATTGCTGCTCTCATATAAGAAGATCAAGAACATTGGTCAAACTGAGAGCAGCAATTACAGATGAGTTTTCAATGGTAGACAGTAACAAGGAATTGTGTGCATCTGCATGTGATGAAGGGCTTCTTGTCACTGTGATACTGCCAATTCTGGCAAGTCACCTTCATGAGGATTGTATCCTCGTGTTGCTGTGAATCCAACAACAACAACAACAACAACAACATTTACTGTAGATTTCGGTTTGCTCCTACACTATTTCTTGTAGTTAGATTTTTTTTAAAATTAGTTTTGCATTGTACTGATCATGTAATTAATGCAATTTTTATCTCCATAGCACGCTACTTTTCACCTTGTAAGTCGTCCTTTATAACTGTCGTGCTAGTTTCAGCCCACCCTGAAGATTTTTTTCTATGGATTTCAATTTATTTATATATTTGTATGTACTTGTTAATCGATATAATCTATGCTTATACAGCCCCCGGCAAAAAGAAACACACATAACTTGAAAATTTATGTTTTTTGTATAAAAAATATATGCAACGTATTTTCTGCATCAATACTGCTCTATTTCGTATTTAAAACATTAAAATATTATAATAAGTACTATTTTGTTTAAAATTAATGGATCATATGGTGCTCCCGGTGAGGACCGTTATCACACAATTTTTAAGGTAGGTGCGTTTCTTTTTTCCGGGGCTGTAGTTAAATTTTAATTTTGGTGTGTATGCTAGTTAATCATGGATTGCACCAAAGATAGATTGTACATTTTAATTGAAAGTTTGAGGCGGGCTGGGAAGAATTCCACAGAAATCCACCACCTTATGTTTGAGCATTCCTCATACAAAAAAAATATATAAACAAAAATAGTAAGGTGACAGAAAGGTCAAAAGAGAAAAAAAACTGCTACGCGTAATTAAAATGAAGGAAGAAAACAGATTGATAAGAGAAGATCCCGAACTTACAATTACAAGAATAGCAAATATTTTGAATATTTCACGCGCAATGGTTCAGCTCGTTCTCGATGAAGACCTCGACATTATATTGTTCAGAACTAAGTGGGTGGAAACCAACAAATTATTCAAACAGCTGTCAGATCTTAAATGGCCATTTCTCAATGAGGCAGGCATTTCTTCCAGATCTTAGACAGAAATAAAACCATGGATTCAATCAGCATTGATTTCCTTCGTGATTTAGAAGAATTCCACTAGGAGGCACGGCAATCCAATTCTACCCGAAAACGTGAGACCGCAACACGTTAACGCAAAATATTATGTTTCTGCAGCCAAATCGGCTTACATTCACGAAAAGAATATTCGAATTTGAGTCCAGCCTCCTTACTCTCCGGATGTCAATCTTTGCTATTCCAAGATTAGATGCCGCTTTAGATTTTAATATTATGTAATGCAAATTTAACAGTCACTGTGAGAAAAGTATACGACCAATAAAGTTAAAAATTTTGTAACGGATGTATGAAAATTTTAACTTTGTTGGTCGTATACTTGTCTCACAGTGACTGTTAAAAATCACATTATATAATGTTAAAATCTAAGGGAGCGGCGTTAGAACTTGCCGGGGGTGTATATACCAAGAATTTACCTCCTAAATAGTAGGTACATATAGTCCTGGGGTCAAGTAGGGTTTGGTAACGGAAACAACAACCCAAGGATTATCTATCTGAATAGGCAGTTCTAGCCTCCTAATAGCCGGAACTGGTTATCTTTCTTTGTGTGGTTGGTTGGCGTGGCCTACAGAGGCCCTTAACTGGCTCTTCTAATGTAAAATTCCTATCTCTAAAAAATCACGTTTATCCATTGGCCTAAAATTCCGTGTACTCAAATTTATTCACAAATAAATGAATAATTTAAAATGACTTATTATTGGTTTCAAGGTCATTTCTAGTGATTTTAGAATGTGATTATTTTCAGAAAAAATTGAATAAAGAAATATTAACAATTTTAACGCATTGGCTGGCTCCGGTCCTAAAATCAGTAGACCTCAAATTGGGACAGTGACTAAAACTATGAAAAATTACATTCAAACACTAATTAACTTGGAACAAAGTGAATAAGTATGTCAAATTTGAACACTTTTATTAGCAAATTCAATTCTGTATTTTCTCTATCTAAATATTGGCATTTTTAATATAATGTACATTATATTAAAAATGCCAATATTTAGATAGAGAAAATACAGAATTGAATTTGCTAATAAAAGTGTTCAAATTTGACATACTTATTCACTTTGTTCCAAGTTAATTAGTGTTTGAATGTAATTTTTCATAGTTTTAGTCACTGTCCCAATTTGAGGTCTACTGATTTTAGGACCGGAGCCAGCCAATGCGTTAAAATTGTTAATATTTCTTTATTCAATTTTTTCTGAAAATAATCACATTCTAAAATCACTAGAAATGACCTTGAAACCAATAATAAGTCATTTTAAATTATTCATTTATTTGTGAATAAATTTGAGTACACGGAATTTTAGGCCAATGGATAAACGTGATTTTTTAGAGATAGGAATTTTACATTAGAAGAGCCAGTTAAGGGCCTCTGTAGGCCACGCCAACCAACCACACAAAGAAAGATAACCAGTTCCGGCTATTAGGAGGCTAGAACTGCCTATTCAGATAGATAATCCTTGGGTTGTTGTTTCCGTTACCAAACCCTACTTGACCCCAGGACTATATGTACCTACTATTTAGGAGGTAAATTCTTGGTATATACACCCCCGGCAAGTTCTAACGCCGCTCCCTTAGATTTTAACATTATATAATGTGATTTTTAACAGTCACTGTGAGACAAGTATACGACCAACAAAGTTAAAATTTTCATACATCCGTTACAAAATTTTTAACTTTATTGGTCGTATACTTTTCTCACAGTGACTGTTAAATTTGCATTACATAATATTAAAATCTAAAGCGGCATCTAATCTTGGAATAGCAAAGATTGACATCCGGAGAGTAAGGAGGCTGGACTCAAATTCGAATATTCTTTTCGTGAATGTAAGCCGATTTGGCTGCAGAAACATAATATTTTGCGTTAACGTGTTGCGGTCTCACGTTTTCGGGTAGAATTGGATTGCCGTGCCTCCTAGTGGAATTCTTCTAAATCACGAAGGAAATCAATGCTGATTGAATCCATGGTTTTATTTCTGTCTAAGATCTGGAAGAAATGCCTGCCTCATTGAGAAATGGCCATTTAAGATCTGACAGCTGTTTGAATAATTTGTTGGTTTCCACCCACTTAGTTCTGAACAATATAATGTCGAGGTCTTCATCGAGAACGAGCTGAACCATTGCGCGTGAAATATTCAAAATATTTGCTATTCTTGTAATTGTAAGTTCGGGATCTTCTCTTATCAATCTGTTTTCTTCCTTCATTTTAATTACGCGTAGCAGTTTTTTTTCTCTTTTGACCTTTCTGTCACCTTACTATTTTTGTTTATATATTTTTTTTGTATGAGGAATGCTCAAACATAAGGTGGTGGATTTCTGTGGAATTCTTCCCAGCCCGCCTCAAACTTTCAATTAAAATGTACAATCTATCTTTGGTGCAATCCATGATTAACTAGCATACACACCAAAATTAAAATTTAACTACAGCCCCGGAAAAAAGAAACGCACCTACCTTAAAAATTGTGTGATAACGGTCCTCACCGGGAGCACCATATGATCCATTAATTTTAAACAAAATAGTACTTATTATAATATTTTAATGTTTTAAATACGAAATAGAGCAGTATTGATGCAGAAAATACGTTGCATATATTTTTTATACAAAAAACATAAATTTTCAAGTTATGTGTGTTTCTTTTTGCCGGGGGCTGTATAAGCATAGATTATATCGATTAACAAGTACATACAAATATATAAATAAATTGAAATCCATAGAAAAAAATCTTCAGGGTGGGCTGAAACTAGCACGACAGTTATAAAGGACGACTTACAAGGTGAAAAGTAGCGTGCTATGGAGATAAAAATTGCATTAATTACATGATCAGTACAATGCAAAACTAATTTTAAAAAAAATCTAACTACAAGAAATAGTGTAGGAGCAAACCGAAATCTACAGTAAATGTTGTTGTTGTTGTTGTTGTTGTTGGATTCACAGCAACACGAGGATACAATCCTCATGAAGGTGACTTGCCAGAATTGGCAGTATCACAGTGACAAGAAGCCCTTCATCACATGCAGATGCACACAATTCCTTGTTACTGTCTACCATTGAAAACTCATCTGTAATTGCTGCTCTCAGTTTGACCAATGTTCTTGATCTTCTTATATGAGAGCAGCAATTTCAGATGAGTTTTCAATTGTATGTCGTATTACTTTTACCCCACCCCGTATATTGTATATTATGTTTCATATAGCACTGCAATAAAATTATCTATGCTTACGGGAAAACATAATGTCTAAATTAATCGAATCCATGAGTAATATAGCCTACAAACTTTGTCTTTGTTTATGATGATCAATGAATAGTCTAAAAGTAGGTACTATATGGTATATCTTATTGTTTTTTTTAATCAAAATTAATTTTTTATAAATAAAATTAATTCCAGTTTTCTAAATTGGTTCATTTCTATCAAATCCCTCACTTTTTGCTATATTTAGCCTCACTGCCTATGTTGTGCGGCCAGTGAATTTATGCAATGAAGAATAACTTTTAATAATAAATTAAAATATGTTTTTGAGGTAAATTAGTTGCTGAGATTTATCTCATCACTGCCATGATATATTTACATCTATCCATCCTAGTGTGTATTGGCGCCTTGTTGAATATTTATTTACTTTTCATATCTCTATGTATTTCAAAATTGTTATTTTTTGCACTACAATGATTTTGAACTTACATGTTAATATTTAGCATGTATGATGTTTTTGTTTTGTTTTTATGCTATTAAATTTATTGACAATATTTCAATCAAAATTAAGTTTGTTGTCTGTGTTGCAACTTCTGTAATGGCATATTAAAAATATTTTATTTTTGTTATTTGAAAACAAAAATAATTTGATGGGTGATTTTTTTTGTAATTTTATATGCTTGTTAAAGATCCAAAGGAATTATGACCAATATTGTTTTTAGTTTGTGAGCTTACTAGATTTCCAACATCTTTGTATTACAATCTACATAATGTATAATGAGTTGCTTCTCTAAAATTACTTGAGAAGTCATAGTGGTAGTTGATGGAAACATTTGTTACAGATGAAGGATTAAATAATTTTACTGCTTTACTAAATAAATTTATTTAAAATTTTAACCAGGTCAATATAGGATTCTTTAGAAATTATATTAGCAAATACCAAAACTGAAATAATATTGTAAGTAATAGATTTGTATTTTTGTATTATATTATATTGTATTTTTATAAGTAAATCATTACGATAATGAATTGTAAATTGTCACAAGTTGTCCAATAATGTAGGTACAATAAACATGCTTTACAAACAACATTTTAAACGATGTGCATATGTCCTTTTAACTTATAAATTATATTATATATTCACAGTATATGTTAGCTAACGTCGTCACATTTTTTCATTTTGATGTAAATTCTGAAAGTTGTCTCATTCACTTTAAAGTTTAAAATTTTAGTCAAATAATTATATTTTAAATAACTTTTGTATTATACTTTATGTTGTTGCTATTTTTGTAATCTTTTTTGAAAATTTCGCACAATGAAGAAAATTCTATGTTAACATCAGATTATATTTTCAGGTTATTTATATTGGTTCCAAGATACTTTTTTATTTTGATTTTTTCATGTCACAAAATGTAATCGTAATGTTTTGTACTTCCAATTTGTAATACTAATATTATTTATCAGCAGAAACGGGCATCTAACCATGAATTGGTTATTCCAAAGCTCTCTGTAAGGATAACTATAAATGAAAAAGTCTCTAAATTCTTAGAATGTGGCTCTACATATTCTGCAGGCAAAATGTAAAAATAGCATTCATTTTATGTTATATTCTGCATTCTCATCAGTCTATTTTCAATGAGGCTCCTGTTATCTGTTGCATATGCATCAATAATTTACCAGTTTGTGGTATTTAAACAGTCGAATCTTTGGTTGTGACAATGTTGATCCTTAATCAGTAGGATAGGTACTAAACTCCATTATTTGTTTTTATTTATCATAAATATCACAAAAATTAAGTAAATATTTGGAAATATTTAGTAAAATTACAGTGGTACATAAAGGATTTAAATATCTATTTTGAGGTAACACGTTAATTTAAATATTTCATTCTGAAAAACGATTGTAAAAAAGAGTAGACTGCACAAATGCCCGATTTGTCGCAGAATGTATTCTAATCCCACAGCATAAAACGCTCTGGAGCCTGTTTCACTTATGATAAGACATTTTTATATTAATATTATAATTTTATACTTATGTTCTGCTCCACCCTTTATGATTATTTGAAAATTTCTTAAAAATTTATTTTAAACAGTACATGTGAAAAATCTCATGGACATTTTATTAAATATTGAGGCATATAGGTACATATATGATGCTTTATAAGCGTCCTGACATGAAAAAAAATAACTGTTAGATCTTACAAACACCAAACTGTTATTTAGTATAACAATGACACAATACTTAGTTAAAATGGATATTTCTCAAATTCAATTTTAGGGCATAAAATCATTTCAAAAGTACTAGAAATAACCTAGAAACTAATAATGAGTCATTTTAAATCAATTAGAGCCATTTATAAATGAAGAAAATATCTTTTTTTTTAATTTATATTTTATGGACCTTCCCCAGAATGGTGACCAAGTAATTTTGACAAGTAAAGGCATCCAAGTATCATAATATATTAATTCTTATGTATTCCTAATTTTAAATATCAAAAATTGAGTATTACATCAAAAAAATAATAAGTTATTTTAACCAAAAAAATATTGATTTTTTTGTATTAACATCGATATCCAGTTTCAACAAATATTTATTGATGTGTTACTGAGTGCCTAGTGGACTTATACACCAAATTTGAAGTCAATCACGCAAACTTTAATTTTTGACTACTGATGTAATTTTAGCTCATTAACATTTTGAAATCAATTTGTTTTAAATTTCACTTTTGAATAACTCTATTTGTCATTTGAAGATTTATTAGGGAAGCATTATTATCCTTAGGATTATTTTCGACGCATATGATATTAGGCTGATTATTCTATGATCTGAACATTCAGTTGCATTAGGTTTCTTCTTTAATGGTATTATAATTGATTTGTAGAAATCCTTTGGCCATGTTCCTGTGTTGTACACGTAATTTCCAATTTCGGTAAGCCGTTGTAATGCCTTCAGTAATGTTATCCGTTCTTTCGCTTTTATTCTTTTTCATATGTTGAATGGCTACTTCTATCTCTTTGTGGAGGATTCATTTTCTAATTGTAGTTCTTCTTTGTCTGAAGGATTCATTTTCTAATTGTGGCTCTTCTTTGTCTGGAGGATTCATTTTCTATTGTAGTTCTTCTTTGTCTGGTTTTTCAGTCTTGTTGTGTATTTCTATCGATTTATAATTTTAGTTTCATTTGTGAGCAATTTTCCTTTATCTAATGGCATTTTGAATTCTGTGCATAACTTGATTTTATGTTTTTCCTTGGTTTTCCTTTAATTTCCATGTCATGAATGTCCTGACATGTTTTTGCCACCAATTATGGTTTGTTTCATGTATTTCTCTTCTCAATGCATTATACATATATTAGGAACCAAAATAAATGAGTTATTTGATTTCTATTGCTTAGAATGGGAGAAACACCAACATATTTATCTTTGGATTAACCCCCCTAACGAATATTTGAACTTTGCATCAATGGATTTGGATGAAATTTGGTACCAAGATAGAAGATGAAAATCTGCGACTTTTGGCATAAAATGTTGGGGTCTGACCCCCCTCTGAAGAAATGAAGTTTGACTTAATTTGGACAAACTGTACTTTTTACATAAAAATCAATTATTCCCTCGTTATTGCATTGCAAATAAAAATATCATGGTCGTCCCTGGGAGATAAAATTTGATACTTAAAGTGGATGGATTGGGCTGAAATTTGGTACACAGGTACCTTGGAAAGATTCATCGCCTGAAAAAAAAGATAAATGGATCCGAGCTAAGGGCCGATGATGTCATCAGGTTCAAACATTAAAGCTTGTCCGCTTTGCTTCAAATTTGGTGTATAGGCCACAAGGCACTCAGTAACACAAATCCATAAATATTTTTAAAATATTTATTATCGATTTTTGAACAAGAAGAATCGATATTTTTGGCCAAAGTCTTTGAAATGGCTCTAAAATTCAAACGAAATATCCTATCTTGGCAAATTGTCGTATTGGAAGTATCGTTTTAGAAATTTGGATGCCTCACTCTTATGGTTTATGTTTTATGATGCCCAACGTACTGGGCAGGTTCATAAAAATTGATATTTTAAAACGTGAATTTAGTCATATATAAATGGCTCTATTTGATTTAAATAGCGTATTTTTTGTTATTTCTATGGTTTTAGAATGATTTCCTGCGTTAAAATTGAATTTCAGAATAACAAATTTTTAAGAAATTGACTGTGTCCGGTCGCAAAATGAGTGGACCTCAATCATACCTACTGACTTCGAATAAAGCTATGGCATTTTTAATTTGCACACTATTCAGATAAAGACTAGACATACCAAATAAGAAGTTGTTCCAAAGCTGTATTTCCCATTTTTCCTATATAAATATATAATATATGAGCAACTGTTGACACAAAAAGGTTCATAGCATTTTTGGAGCAATATTTTTAATGAAATTTTCAACATTGGTTAGACATCAGACATGGAGCAAACTGCAGAAATTTAAATAAATTCGATTCGATTGACTTTTATGGTTACTGGTCTTTGAGGCCCAGCCAAAGAGTTTTAATGTACTTTGGGCCCAGCATACTGGGTAGTACCTACATAAAAATTGAATTTTCTAAAAAGTAAATTGATTCACATATAAATGGCACTATTGATTTAAAATAGCTTATTATTAGTTTCTAGGTCATTTATAGTGGTTTTGGAAAGAGTTCCTGCCCTAAAATTTAATTTATTTTAAAGGATTTTTAATGTGTTAATCTTGAATATTTTGAAAATCAGTGAACCTCAGTTTTTGGCTAGATAAAGCTATGGATGTTTTACTTGGCACTAATTACATATAATATTATTGGCCAAAATGGCAAAAAGTGAGTTAGCTCACACCATAAAATAATTGAAATATTACATAAAAGTGAGTTAGCTCACCTCATAAAATAATTGAAATGCACTCAAAACTGTGTTTGCTTTTTAAGTAATTAGAATTTCCATGAGCTAACTACTTACTTTCGCCTTGTTGAATGTTTTTGTCGTTATATTAAGGTGTTGGATGGTATCACTGATATTTTGGTGATGTT
>JAUYWI010069732.1:0-14527 GCA_034780595.1 Parotoplana pacifica | reverse complement strand
CTGGACGCGGGGAGTGACCCTGTCCGCCACGGTTGTTCAGGGAGTGCTGCCCTCCAAACGGGTCACGCGGTTGCCCTCCGCCACCGAACGCGGCCGTCTTCCCCATCCATTCGCGATCAAACTCAGGCTCAGCGCCTAGCAGAATGAGAAACACACTTTGATATTAAAAAGAAATGTATAGTAATAGCTAAAGCTTGCATTTTTATGGAATGGGTGACATAGATTATTCCTAAATTAGTGTGAATAAGGCCCTTAAAAGTCATGTTGATGTTATAGATGTCCAATCTTACACATTTGAAGTCAATTTAATCCTCTAACAAGAAATATATTTCAACAAAATTTTTCTGAAATCCATCATTTGACCTCTTTTCAAATCAAGTACCCCTTGGTAGATCCCTGTTTTAAATAGTTAAATAGTTCAGCAGATGAAAAATGATTTCGATAAAGCAAATAAAAATCAATATTTCGAAAACGTTGTAGGAGTTAAATTCAGTCTAAAGTGTCAATTAATGAAAAATTAATAGTAAAATGGCCAATATTTTTTTTCACGCCGAAGTAGTGATTTGTAGTTGAATTCGCAGATCCAAATAAAATGGAACATCTGATTTCAAGTTAGCTAAACACTAAAACCTCATCAATAAACTGAGATCTAGAATTCTAGAATGTTGCTAATTAACCTGGCGATAAATAGACAATAGCACAATCGAGGAGATCAGGTGAAAACAATATCAACAACAATAGGCAGCCGATCAACTATCAACTCTAAAATTCATCACTACCAACACACAGAGCACAAACCAGACAATAACTTCGTAAAAAGAACATTCTAGAAGGTTGCATTAGGTAGAGGTAAGTAGAGCTCAGCACCCATCAAAACAAACTTTCTCCAAACTACGTAGTAGAATACTGACATTCCAAAATTGATTTACACTTGACCTACTTGTTTGATGGAGTTAGTACAGGTGAACTACAAACAAAACAAAACTGATTTTCAAACTATCTGATTTTCTTGAACCAATTGTATTAACCCTTCATTTACCAAAGGGGAGAGGGTTCATGGGACCACGTTGATTCTAAAATTACTGGAGTTTTATAAATACAAGAAGTAACAACTCATATTTTCATGCTTTCATATTAAGCAAGTTTTCTGAAAACGATTTGTGTCCACACAACAGCCTTTTGGTCAAGGTCACAAAATGGTTCAAAACTAATTAAACTTTGTATAATTAGTGTATTATGTCACCTTTTTATTAGGCAATCTATCATTTCTTCTTATTTACTTTATTTTTGAAATTACCTAATTGTTGGAATATCCTTTTCTGGAATAAATAATTCTGTTGGCACCAACTTCAAACATAAATTAATGGCAGACAACAGCAACCGATGGACATAATTTTAATTACATTGAACTCAGATCAAAATTTCAATATTCTGAACCCCAGTAAACAGAAGATGGCGAAAAGCCTGTAAACGAAGAGTCAAATACCAAACAGGAAGTCTTTCCAACCAGACAGATCTAATCATACGACACATGCAACACGTATTTTATGACTCTCTGTCTTCAGACCATGTGATTTTATGTTAACAGCTGTCTGTTACTTAGGGACAGGAGCGATAACACAATATAATATGATAAACAACTATTTTTTAAATGGGTAAAACTGTAATCCATAGAAAGCATAGAATCAACACCATATTCCTAGATTGGGCAGTTATGGTAATGATTTCCTTTATGATATTTCTACATCTAAAGTTTTTTTTGTATTATAAGTTCGATCATACGAATAGGAGAAACGTATTATCTCATAAGAGTGATTATTTAAATTTGGTAGATTAAAAACCACACAGCGGCTCTACATACGAACACAGTGAAAACTAAAAGAACCTAATCACAAGGCCGTATATAAAAATAATTACAAAGTTTAATATAAAACAATAAGCTGAAATATTCACATTCAAGTAGTCGTGTGTATAAAAACGCTTTAGAAAACCCATAGTCAATAGAAATGGCAATAGAATATTCCACCACCAGTTTATGCCCAATTTCACTGCCCAAAAACTGGGATATCACTGAAATCGACCAACCCAAGGAAAAATGACAGCAGCAGCAAGATTAGCTTACTATCGGGCATGCCAATGAACTCCTTGTTCTCGTCATAGATATTGGTCTTGAGATTTCGCGACTTCTCGTATCGTCGGCCCCTCTCGCCCAGGTGCTGGCCCAGATACATCTTCTCCTGCCCACTCACACTGTCTCGCACCGCCTTGCGCTCCTCCTTCACTCCACCGGGCGCCTGTCGCAGGGAATGGTTCGCCTGCAAAGTACAGATCACAATGATGCGCCATTTTGTTTCTAAAACGTGCGGAGTTCTAAAGACTTCTAAAGCGGAGGAACAGTAAAAAAAAGTGCTTATTTTACACCTGACACAGCAAAAGCGGGCCAGCTTCCATATTTTTAGATTTAACTGATATATAAATCTAGGTTACATCGGGAATGAGACTGAATTTTCAATAATTTTTTTCTGGTTTCAATTTCAATAAAAGGCGCCATGATCATATCAGAAATAATAGATATCAATCATAAACGTCTTTCTTTCAACAGAAAATTTAGAATAACAGATATCAACTGAGGTATGTATTTTATGGTTTTTAGATATTATTACATTTAAAATTGCAATAAGCTAGCTAGATTGAAATCTTAAAAAATCAAATAAGCAACATTTCATTCAAAACTGAAAATCAAAGCAAAAATCTTCTAACGTTAACAATAACTAAAAAAAACGTGACAATTCTCAATGTCACGAAACAGAAAATCCAAACAAAGGTAATTTTTTTCATGGAACTGAAAAGTAGTGTAAAAGCATAAAATTTAATTCTTTATGATTAAAAACTACTCGATTTAAAAAAACCTTTCAGATCATTAAAGCTTTAACATAAACGCAATTCAATCAATATCATCCTTGAAATTTTGATTTCCAATTTTTTAATTGGTTAAAACTTAGCATTTCACGTTAAGTTTGGAGGTTATAAAATAATTATAGACTACCTAAGAGATTATGTATTTTACCAACCATTTTCTAACTGCTGGCATATAAGGTTACCTGATAAACTTTGGGCTCCTGTCCAGTGCCATCATAAGTGTAGACACTTGAGGATTGCATGGAGTAGCCATTAGCATTGGCAGGCATCTGTATATTCTGTGACATCATTCGCTGCATATTGCCTAACATACTTTCCTAAAATAAAGCATTGACTGATTATTGTTGTGTGACTATTGAATACTTTATGCTTCATACCTAGCTGGACGAAATACTGAAACATTAGTGGATTAACTACTGTCGGAAGTCAGGCACAAAACATTGTCCAGACTATGAGTAACATAGAGCTTGGTCCTTGGGCCAAAGACCTGCTCCAGTAGAACAGCTGACCACTTAGCAAGTGGGCTGGCAGTAGCTGTTCACCAACAACTCCAAATGTGTCACAACAGAGCCTCGAATACAGGGCCCCTGATTTCAAAGTCTTAATATATATCTAGAGTTCAGTGGCTTACAAATAAATATTAAGTAATTTGGACTAAGTCCTGCCAATATCCAGCCCCGTGAAAAGTGTCGCCGCACCCTTAGATTTTAATATTTTTAATGTTATTTTAGCAGTCACTCTGAGAAAAGTATATGTCCGACAAAGTTAAAAATGTTACACAACTATCCAATGACCTGCTTGAAGGTTGTGGGAAAATTTTAACTTTGTTTGTCATATAATATTCTCACAATGACTGTTTAAAATAACATTATAAATGTGAAAATCTAAGGGTGCGGCGACACTTTTGAACGGGGCTGTATGTACCGTTCCATTTAGTAACATTTCTATTTATGAATCAAACTGAACTCTTTTGGTGAGACTTTTGTACAGTTTAACCTTTCGATTACTGGGTGGGGGATGCATTATACCCGTCGGTTCTAAAATTATTTGGTGTTTTTTTAATACAAGTGGTAGCAACTCATGCTTTTATGAGAATTCATATTTATATGTTAAGCTAGTTTTCTGAAAATGTCACATGCATTCAATGATTTGTGTCCAGGCAGAAGCCTTTTTGTTAAGGTCACCCCCTTCAATAAAAAAATCAAACTAACCAAATTTTCAGTATAATTGGCAGCACTAGACTAATATACTCGCATGTATATGCATTATATAGATCACTTTTCATTGGGCATTCTATTAGTTCTTGTCATCTACTTTATTGGAACTTTTATTATTTTTGAATTTCCTTTTCTGCAATAAATAATTCCGTTGGCACCTACTTCAAGCACACATTATTGGTAGACAGCAGCTACCCATGTGAAGAATTTTAATTCCATTGAATTCAGCTCAAAATTCCGATTATAATGAACCCCCTAATATCGTAATTTGTGGGGTCCATTGGACACCCTCAGTAAATGGAGGGGGTGTGTGACAAAGCTGGTTAATCAATAGAATTTTTTAGACATTTATGTGAATACAATAAGCATAAAAAACCTATTGAGTGCTGCAGTATAACCTAGTTGTACATACTAGCATGGTCTCTGTCTAGCCCTTTCTAAAAAATGTCTGTGTTGATTATTGTCTGTATGTGGAAGACATTACCAAATAATTACCACAAATAATTTTTTATGGACATTAAATTGTTTGTCATGTGCTTTGATTGAGCTTATAGCGGCAACTACCATAATCTACATAGTATAAGAACACTTTAAATCATAGACTTGTAGACAAAGATTATGATTGGAATACCTAGACGGAGTCTCCCGCGCGCCAGATACGAAATCTAAATGCAATACAATGTCGTCTCTATCTCTACTAGAAAATGTGTCTTCTTTCTGCACTCGATTAGATTCACAATGTGTTCAGTGGGAATATTGTCCAATCAGGTTTGCAGGTGGATTTTGGATGGTAAGAGATATTTTTTAACATTAAAGTAATGGGAAATTTTTGATTCCAAAGCAGTTTAATCTAAATTTTACAGTTATTTAAAAAAGTTCATTTTTTAATCAAAATCTTTGCTTTTTAAGATTATTTTTATCTATGTACATACACTAAATGGCATGAAAATTTTGTGACAAAATAGCTATTGACTACAATTATGAATTTCAACAAATCAAATTTCTATTAGCATTCAACTCTAGCTTTATGTAGTTATCCAGCAGTCCAATGTCTGTGGCCATAAATAGCTAATATAGCTATCTAGGTTGTAGTATCATTGATTTTTTTTGAAAAGTCGATATCTATTAGTGGGAAATTCATTATAAATTAGGTACCTAGGTATATATTTACTGTCTTAATCTAGTTGAATTTAATAGTGTTGAAAATTTATGCCATTTTTAGTGTACATAAACAGACCATATAATATATACCATTTGTTGAAAAGGCTGCATCATTCCACCCATTCCAAAGTCATCATCAAAGAAATCATCTCGTCTCCTAGCAACTGATCTATCTTTTGGTTTGTTGCTATTGTTAAATTCTCTTCCATCATAGCCAATAGCTGGCATACCACCCATTGACATCTCTGGAAAGCCTGGACTAAAAGATAAAATAGGTTCTCAGTATAATATAAATAAGTTAAGCACATAAAATATTATATGCTGCTTTGCAAAATAAATTTCACCTTTTACTGTAAACTAAGCTGTTTTTTAATTTCTCTAGTTTAGCTAACAAACCTAATCAATGGTCTTAAAATACCTACTTGTTTTTGGTAGAAAGTACTTGGCTGTTTTTGTCGATTTACTATCTGTTTCTATATTTTAGAAGTGGACATTCAATGTCTTGCAATAAATGTGGTCAACTAGTGAAAGAATAACCAATTACATTACAAAAGTCAACAATAAATGTACATATCTATTCCAAAGTAAACTAAAAATGTCACTTATGCTATAAAAGATTTGTGATACTGACAATGAATTTTGTTGTCAATAGCAATATTGAAAATAATTAGTAAAACCAAAGGATTTTGCCAAATTTAAAGAGTACTTACTAATAGACTTCTAACCCTAACAGTCTGATTTTGTAATATACTTTCAAACCTTAACCTGATGCATTAGCATCCCTCTAGTCTTTCTGTGATAATATAAGATTAATCTCAAATTAAGTGTTTCAATGGGTTTCAATATATCACAAGTGTTCTACATATTTTATTAAAATGTGAACATTCTTTGTCAATATTTAAAATGTTATTGACAATGAATACATATTAAAACCTAATGATTTCAACATGTTTAATAAGTACTAATACACTTCTAACCCTAACAGCCTTTGAATCCTATCTTGATATATTAATTTAGCATCTCTCTAACCCTAACCTGATGTATTAGGAGCCTCAAACACTAACCTAATGTACTTTTACAAACAATGGTTATATGATTTCAAAAAGGTTTAATGCCACTCTAAACTAAGACCAAAGAATTTTAACATTGTTCAAACTTGTTTAAATTCACTCAAAACTCCATTCATTGTCAATGTCATTTTTTTATTGACAAAGAATATTTATTGTCACCATAGATATATATATAGAAATGAAATGCTAATAGTGTATCTGTTTTTTGACACAAAGAGGGAAATTCAGCATACAGTATAGAAAACAGGCTATAAATAATATACTACAACTTTAAAACATGGCAAAATCAGGTCAACTTAGCAGTTTTCCAAAAAGAATTTAAGACATTTTGTTGTTGTTGTTGATTTATATATAAGCTAAGAATAAGACACTACAAACAGTCATTTTGAATACATTGAAAATGGGTTATTCTCAATTTAAATGACAGTAAATATAAATATCATGTATATTTTCTATATAACTATTTCTTCACTGATATTCTGGTATGAAAAAACTTACTCTGTCATTGGCTAAACAGTATTGTGCTCTAGAAGAAAATTGGTAAGTATGATGTGATGGATTTCATTTATATTTCAATTACATTTCTATGGTTGTCACAATAGGTTTTATAATTTAAAATAAACATTAAATCTATATCCATGACAAATAAATTAGCTGCCACTTTCTACCTAATTTGTATTGAATACAATTAGACATTTTCTCATTAAATCTATTGAGATGAAATATCAATAAAATGTTGATATAGACAATAAACCTAGGTTTGAGTGAGTTTGAACATGACAAAATCCTTTGCTCTTAGTTTAGGGTGGAGTTAAATCCTTTTGAGATGATATAGCCTTTACTTTGGGTTATGGTTAGAGAAGTGCTAATAGGTACATCAAGTTAGGGTTAGAAGTGTATTAGTACCTAGTGAGTTCTACATGGTTTGTAAAAGCGAAAAAGCTCATATTCAAAATAACCTTAAGCAAATATTTTTATTTATAAAATTTACCATAATTATTCATGAAAAAATCTTCTTTTAAAATAATATCTTAACTTGTAAATCCATCCAATAAAAATTTAAAACAATAAACATTAAATTGAATAAGTTTTGTTACCTTAAAAATTTAAAACATACAGCATAAAACTGATGCTCACTAATGTTCTAAAAATTGTACAGAATTTTGCTACACTTTGTCAAGCCCCAAGAAGGTGGATCTGTCTTCAATAAAGAAATTGCACTGCATTGAAAATCAGTTAAATGTGGTACCATCTTAGTTAAACATCAGACTAAATATCACAAGAATACAGTGTAACATAGACGAACACTTGCCACAAACAAATCAATTATATGTCAGAATGGAAAAGCACTTGATTTTCACTTTCAAATTGGAAATGAATAAATCTGGAGAAAAGGTAATTAATTTTATCAGGGTACCTGTGTATTTTTAACTAAATTTCAGAAAAAAAATGTTTCCCAGAAAATCAAATTTATTTACATTTGACCTCTTCTAATTTGATAGCATACATATTACAAGCACATAAACAGACACAGTGTATAATATTTTTATCCTAAGTGTCAGGTATCGTTTTTGGGAATTATTCAGTGACGAGTTTTGTCAAGTAGTGTTAATTCATGCTTCTTCTCCTCAATGCTATGGTATAAGGCATTGGCTTTGGATAATGTAGTAAAGCATTGTTTTGCTTCAGCAACAAACATAGATTGTTTGCATCCTTCTCAAAACTGGCTATTTCTTTCAAGAATTTCACTCGCTTTTCTTTCCATTTGTTTTTTCTTCTTCTGTTCCTTGACATTTCTGCGAGACAACTTCTTCCTTGCTTTTCTTGGCTGCTAGATTTGCTCTATACCTAGCCCGAGAAGACAGAATGGACTGGATCATTTTATCAGTGATTTTGATAATGTGAAGCCCATCGGCATGAGAAACAATGTCAGAAATTGTCCTTAGAGCAATCAGATTGGCTTTGATAGTTTCTTTGTTTACCCAAAGAAAGTATAGACAGACATTTTTGGGGAAAAACGTTGATGATGAGCAAAATGTTAAAATAGATTTTCTTACTAGTAAACTTTCCATTTCTGCTAACATTCCCACTTCTGTTGATTGTTTTCAGATTTATTAAAACTGGTCATGAATTATCTATTAGCTAAAAAAGCCTTTCTTAATTCTAATCCTAATAATGTTCTAGTTAGTCATTCTTCTTCTGTTAAATTAGTTTATAAATTTTCCCAGGCTTTTCATCACTAACGCTTTTCTTATCAAAACTAATTATTTGCTCAATCAAAATATAGGTTTCATAAACATTCCTTGCTACATTGCATCTGGTGTTAGTAAATCAGTTATGCAATGTACATATATTTTGAGTTAGAATTCAGGGGCCAACCACTTGTTGATTGATGTTTTAGAACTTCATTTTATGATTTAAGTAAAATATTATGCACCAATGCACTAGAAATTAAAATTGGTCAATGGATAACATTCAAAACAGATACTTTTTTAAATTCCAAGGTTGTTTATTGAGGTTACCTAAATATTAGATATATGCAATTTCAATACATAAAAAATGGTACCTCTTCTATTATGTAAATTATGAAATATTTCTAAATATGTAAGTAGTTAGATTATATAAAAATAGTAGCACATATGGAAATTATTACTGCATTCCTCCAAATCACATACAGTTATAGGAAATCTAGCACTAAAGTACCTGGTCTCTGAAAGTACTTACCAAAAAGCCTATTTCTACATCAGCATTGCCATGAAAAAGAGTAAAAACCATCTTGAGGATTGTCTTGAAATTGTCATAACCATGTAGTTCCTTGAGAAGACAGAAATAGAACTTATCTAGACAATCTTGACAGTATGAATTTTTTTGAAATTGTTCTCTCTTCAATGATAGTATCACAAAACAACTCAAACTCTTCAATAGCTGTATCAGCTTCCTTTGAAGATAACATGTTGAGCATGCACAATTTTATGGCTAAATCTCTAAGTCTTCTTGCACTTGTCCAGATGAAACACTAACTGAGATGGTGCCAAACAACTGCTATTTTACACAAATTTAAAATAAAAGACGATTTTTCTATTGCAGCAAGGAGATTGTTGTAACCAAAAAGGACTGATGGCTAGCAAAAAATCTTTGTCACAGCTTGGTAGTTAAACCTGACTGACTAACAGCCTTATTGATTTCTACTAGTGCCCCAGTGCCAACATCAACATCAGAAACGGGTTTGAGACTGGTGATATTGTTCAATTTCACATCAATTCTACAGTTGAGGGCTGGTTGAGTTCTCTTCAATGATCTCAGGTTTGACAACCCTTTTCAATAGCAAGTGAAGAAGTTTGAAGACTGCCTCATTCAGAAATGACAGCATCAATGCATCTGATTGGAAGTGAGACAAGAATTGTTATTGACAGAAAAAAGTTTAATTTAGCCAATATAAGAGGATCTTGATAGGAGCTTATGAAGAACTACATCTCTATATATCACAATACATCTTGCATATATCATGAGATATATACAATAGTATAGATATACAGGGAGAGTCAGAATTCACTACATATCCAGACACTCATTGTATGCATAATCAATTAAACAGACACTCATTGTACACATCATTAGCAGTTGCAACAAATCCAAAAATCAGTTCCTGCAAATTGTCTATTGAAATGGGAGTAAGTCAAAGTTCTGTTGTACACATCTTAAATAAAAAAGGATTTAAGCCTTTCAAACCAACGTTCAATCAGTTTTATCAGAAGATGATAAGATTACTCATTGAGAAAATTGCATTGCACTTGCTGAGACATTATCACCAGAGGCTAAAGACTTCTCAATCTTTACAGACAAATGCATGGTTTATGGGGATACATGCAAGAAAAATGTTGTGTTTTGGTCAAAACAGAATCCACATTTCCAACAGAAGATGCATCAGCATCCTCCCTCGGTCATGATATGGGCTGGCATGAACAGCCATTACATAATTGGACCTTTCTGGAGGCATAAATGCTGAAAAATATATCACAATGCTTCAGACTGAGTTCATATCCACTGGCGAGGCATTAGGCATCAAAGATGTGACATATTTTCAGCAAGATGGTGCACCAGCACATATGGCTTTGGCAACATGAAGTTTCCTTGACCAACATTTTCCCAAATGATGGATGGGAAAATTTGGGCTCTTGCCCTGGCCTCCACATAGCCCTGATTTGACATTGCTGGACAATGGATTATGGGGAATTGTGAAACCAAAGATTTTCTTGCTGCACAACTGAAAACTGTAGCAGAAATTAAAACTACAGAGCAAAATGTTTTTTGAAGAGATTAAGAATGACCAAGGCTTACTGAAAAGAATTCATGATTGAACATGGCAAAGAATTCATCTTTAAGTGGATTTGAATGGAGCACAAGTCGATCCTTATGACTTATAATGACATGAATTCATTTTTGCATTTGTTCCTCATGTATTTATTCATTTTCTGTGTTGATTATTCATTAATAAATCACTTTATTATTGTGACTTGTTCTTAAAATTTTCAGATATGAGTGTCTGGATATGTAGTGAATTCTGACTCACCCTGTATAATAGATATGTATATGCAACATATATAAATATATATAGAGAGAAAAATGAAAATTGAAAAAGTACTCAGTTGTGGTAATAATAAATAAGTTGTATAAAAAACCCAAACTTTGAACTGTAGAAAATAATTTTATTTTATTTTATTTTCTACAGTTCAAAGTTTGGGTTTTTTATACAACTTATTTATATATATATATAGTTGTATTTTTAATATATTAAATTGTATTTTGTCACAATTCATTATACTTCATCATTCATAAATTTCATTTTTTCACATTACATAACTGTTTGACACAATCTTATCAAATTTTGTCACAACAGACCATCACTGATACTAATACTAAAATTCCATAACTTTTTGAAAATTTCAAAAATTCCAGATGAGTGGGTACCCTGACAACTGGAGCAGCCTCTAAAAGCATGGAATAAAAATGGGACAGGCCCCATTTCCATTTTGATAGGCTACCTATGTATCACAAAATAATATTATCACATGAAATTCATTTTATAGCTCAACTATCAGTTTATAAAAATATTGTTGACCTGATTCCTACTTATCTAATGAAAAAATAATTCTTTATTTTAGGAGGTATCAAAATGTTCTATGCTATCTTGTGTTAAACATTTAATCATCTAAAAATATATTATCTATTTAGATAGCTATACCATATAGGTAGGTACAAACTTTAGAAATTACATAAGTTTTATAAGCTTAAAAATGTTTTAATTTCTATAATGCTTAGATATAGCTTACAATTTCTTATGAAATGACAAGATTTGAGAGAGAAAATTATTGGTTTTTCTGAGAAATAATAAGAACAATTGTTATGAATGTTATGGATCAACATGAATCTTATAAGATTAACAACACTGTTATTCTTGGCAGGAATTTTGATGATTTTTTTTGGCAAGAATCTTGGTCAACAGACACCAAGAAACATTGACTAGTGAATCATCCATTGACATATGTTCTGACCATATGTAAATTTTCATATGTTCTAAACACTGATTTTTTTATATTATACCTAAGTAAATCATCACTTGACATATGGTCTGGCCATCTTAAATTATCATTTGAACTGAGTGTTTATTTTTTATTATACCTATATATGGTCCAAATGTTTGGTAATTTTGTCATTCTTATTATAGCTCAGTACCTAATGTAATCAACCACTTTAGATATGGATCTGACCATTTATAAATTATCACATGGCTTGTTCTTAAAAAATATAACTTTTAATGATCACAATTTTTTTACTAAGTAGTAGAATAAAACACAATATTTTTTAATAAATGAAATGAACTAATCACATCACTGACCTAATAAATGGTAGCCATATTGTTTGAGCAAGTGGTAGTAATGTAAAACAGTTAAATGAACTATGTTGATCCCCTTAAAATTATAGTTCTAAAAATCAACTTTAAACATAACAAATTTTCATCCATACCACATAATGACACCAATTCATATGTATAATGCCAAAACAGAAACTGTTAGTATAATTGCTTTTATTATACAAGTAAATAAATGATAGGTACAATATTAGAATAATTGCTCAAACCATTTGAAAATGGTTGGACTGTAAATGAATGATTTACTTAGGTACAATGATAATTTTCAGATAGTTGGACCATTAATGGTCTGACCATCTGTAAATTATCATATGCTCTGTGAATTTATGTTTTTATTATACTGAAGTACATCATCCATTGACTTGACATTTGGTAATTTTATCATTTTTAGTATACCTAAGTTTAGATATGGACCTGGTTATTTGCAAATTACCATATAGTCTGTGCTTTTATTATGCCTAAGCAAATCATCCTTCTGATTCATACTACAGTAGAATTTTCTAAATTTGACACTCCAAGGGACCAGAGGAAACCTGTCAATATAGCCAAACTTATGTTTTTGTACATAGAAAGTTCAAATCATTTCTTAACTTCCAAAACTATCCATTAAAATTATTTATGCAGAATAAAAATGTGACTGATAGCATATTATGTATGTAGCACATACTTTATTTTATACATATTTACTAGGCTTTTATTTCAAATTATGTACCTACTCAAAGTAGAATAAGCAAATATGAATAAGGAGCATATTTCAAAAATATTTAAGTACTCATGTAAGCTAAACTGAATGATCAGTTCTATTACTCAAGAAAAATTTATACATACATAAATATTGATGTGTCCATATAGACAAACTGTGATAATCTTGGTGCAAAATAGGCAAATAGTTGATATATAAGAAGTCAAAATAGGCAAATTTTTTAATATGTTAAAAGTCATTTTGGCCATACCTCTAAAAACATGTTGATATAGACAAAGTGATATATAAGCAATGTCAATATAGGCAAATTCTATTGTATAAGAATAAGACAAGTAGATTTTCTCAAACATGTTTTATGCACCACTCACTTTAGCCGAGTTTTTAAAGTCCAATTTCAAAATTCTCTATCTACTAAACCAATTGCTTTGAAAATTGTAACATTGTAACATTTCTAGTTGAAAAAAAATAGTTGACCTATATTTTTGGATTTTGTATTGGGAGAGCTAACCATCATTTGGGACTTTTTGGTCAATAACTTTAGTACAAAATTTATTATTAGAAAGCAATTCACATTTTCTTTAAAAATATGTTGCACCATAAAGTAACAATAGCAGCAAAAAAATAGTTTATTTTAAAATTGTGTATCACAGTATCTCATTTCTTAGAGAGTTCTCCTACTTTTTGTGAGCTTGACTGGTTTCTTTCAGTAATATTGTTTATGTTTATAGAAGTGGACTATATTACATATGACTGGATTTAAAAAATCAAACAATGATGTATACAAAAATCAGAGTTGATCTCATTCAGTATACACCCATAATGAACATTATCTGATCAAAATAAATATCAGTATCTTAAATCCAATTACTACTAATTAAAAAGTTGTAAGATACTAGACTTTAAAAAGTTATTTTTTTGACTAACAAATGCATGGATCAATATTATGTTTGGCCTAATGGTAGTCTACTAAATGGCTAATATGAAAATGATATTAGTGGAGTTACTGCAGTTTTGGAGTTGAGTTTTGTTGATTAGTAGCAATATGTGCATACCACATATACATGCATACTATACTTAGCCACATGGCAGATGGTGTTTTTTTAAATCATTAGGGTCAGTTTTTTCTAGAGAATCAGTTATTTTACTTTGAATAAGAATAAAAGTGGTCGATTTGCTTTTGTAGTGTCTAATCTAAACAAAAAGTATAGGCAACTTCCTAACCCAAACACTAAGGATAAAAACAATGTGTAGTGGTACATGAGGTTTTTTATAGACAAGATTCTTTGAATAGATAATTTGATTGGCTAGACAAGATGTCCTGTCTCAGGACTGGACCATATATGAGCAGGGGGACGTGTGTCCCCCTGAAATCCAAAAAAGGGGAGGGGGAAGAAGAAAAATGGGGAGGGCATAGAAAAAAAGACAGGAGGGGAGGAAAAAGAGAGGGTAAAAGAAGGAAAGGGGGAGGGGTAGCAAAAAAGAAGGAGAGGAAATAAGAAAAGAGAGGGGTAGAAAAAGAAGGGAAAGG
>JAUYWI010069721.1:0-14528 GCA_034780595.1 Parotoplana pacifica | reverse complement strand
ATGAATCATTACATTGGGACCCTATGAATCATTACACTGGGACCCTATAAATAATTACCCTGGACCCTATGAATAATTACATTGGAACCCTATAAATCATTACATTGGGACCCTGTAAATCATTACATTGGAACCCTATGAATCATTACCCTGGACCCTATAAATCATTACACTTGGACGCTATAAATCATTTCATCTGAACTCTACCTGATCAATCACATGCCTATGTATCGTTGCACTGGTCCCTCTGCTGCCTCTAGAAGACATATGGTGAGCTGGATATGCCGGACTGTGTCGACCCCCGGGGGGCGCATGCATTGGCACCGGGTTCTGTACACCTTCCATAGCCCCTCCTCCGCCCAACACACCGGCTATCCCACCGCTGCTCAGTGCATTGGACCGTGCAGACGACACAAGCCGGGTGAGTTCGGTCTCCAGGGACCGCCTGGCTTGCACAGCCTGGTTGGGGATCTGGAGGAGCAGGGCGACACTGTCGGCGTCGAGTTCGGGGTCCAAGACCAGGAGGGCGCCGTGCAATGCCGAGTCATGGAGAAGGGAGGCTGTGTAGTCGCAAAGACCGATTGATTCCAACCAGGTGCCAATCATCTCATTAGACCAGACAAGTAAATCTAGACAAATATGCACTAGTTTGAAAATATCAACGAATCAACAAATTTAGTAGGTCCAATTGGTCAATGTTTTTGAGGTTTCACATAAAAATGTAATTATTTGCGATTTCAGAAAACAATTACCAACTGACTATTTGTCAAATTCATTACTGTAATTTAACACCCGAACAAGTACATTCAGCCTTGTAAGAACAAAAACAAAGAAAATTACTTCAGCTGTTAAAGTCAATAGAGCGAACCAAAGTATCAGAATTATTCTTAGAGAATAAAGTCAGTCATACTTTGCTTTTTATTAATAAAAAAAAACAATATCCTATTCTTTGGACATTCTAAAGCTTGACTAGCTCAATACATACAGAAGGTTGTTAGATGAAAGTGCTTAACTGAATAAATTAAGACATAGAAATTACCTATCTTGCAAAGTATTTCATAAAAGACACAATTTATTTATTCAGAATCAAACAACCAAACTATAGATATAATATAAAATAAAATGGACAAAAGATCAAAATATAATGTTAAATAGATATTTCGCCAAAGGCTTTATCAATATATTATATTGATAAAGCCTTTGGCGATATATCTATTTAACATTATATTTTGATCTTTTGTCCATTTTATTTTATTATCCAAGATCATGGTGGCTAACATTAAATCTATAGATAGCTTATAGTTAGAAACTGTTCTTCTGTCTGGGATCCTTCAAAAGGTTGTTTTTCATACTATGTACTATCACTGGACCATCTCTCTCCCTCATTGGACATCTCCACCTCTGACCTCTTTGACTGCACCTGACAACAATCATCTCTCAGCATTCCAGCTTCCTCGTAGCCTCCGGAGGGCAACAACGACGCTGCATGCCGTTTAGCAGAACCCGGCAGCCAACTAAGGCTCAGAGTGATTGTTCCTCAAAGACTTCTTCTGTTCGGTGCTGGGGCGAAGATCTCTGATTTATATACGAAGAAGGTAGCGAATGCATCGATTCTTAGAGGACACGAGTTCAACATATCAACTCATGATTGGTACAAAAGTCATATAATGGACATCGAGAATCACATAACATCTCAATTTCCATGCATGAAGACAAGCTGAAGAATTGTAAATTGAGATTCAAAAGGAGAGGTTAATTTCAACTTCGGTTCTTTGCAATATCGATCGAATAAGGTCAACACCAACAGACTACTTGAGCATTTTTAATTTGGAGTAGAAACTATACCACGGCAGATGCAAGGGACACTAATCCTGCGGTGGGGCTTATCAGTGTCTATGAAGATTCTAAGGATACGGAGATATTACCACACAGAGACACACTTTGCACGAATTCATCTCTTGAAAAATAATTGGCCGCCACCCTTGGTGACAACTTAGGCTGGATGCTGTGTGATTTCTGCCACACTAAGGACCGAGATTGAATGGCTAGATTTTTTTCATTGTCTATCACAGGGATGTCATTGCAAACATTCCAAGCATTTTGTGCGCCCCTTCCTGACTACAGGCATAAATTTATTTAACATACCACATCAAATGTATAACAGTTTATAAATAGAATAGCTGAAATAAAGTTGTAATGAGTTTGTAAAATTACATATTTTAGTAATAAGTACATTAACATTTTTGTGCTCCAGAGCGACATTAAAAGTGATCCTATCTAAGTTGCTGCATGGCCTCACCGGAATTGTCCTGCCCTATGGTCGCCGCAGCTGCCGTTCTGCGCCTGATGAGCTCATGCCTGGAGTAGTTGACCCTTTTGAGACAGGCAATGCCGCACTGCAGGCTGGTACGGTGGAAGTTGTCCACCATCTTCAGATGGGTGCGCAGGTCACGTTTGGTGAGGTGATCGAGCATGCGAGCGTCCACCAGACATTCCATAAAAGCAGATCTGTTCAATAAGACACAAGCTCTGTCATTGGTTGTTCACTCTCATTAATTATTAAATGTCCCCTTCATCCTATTGGCCAGTTGATCAAGCCCATAGAAATAGATATATCCTAGCTAGTAACTAAAATACATAGTCTTACACTGCTATAAAATCGGATTCATTGTGAAATGTCGTATGGAAAATAGTCGTATATATAAAGTCATATATAATTAGTCGAATACAAGAAGTCATTATACAAACAATCGTATTTGTCCCAAACAAATTAGTCGCATAGAACAAAAATCAGATATAAATACTCGTAACATAATTATTCATAATACACATTGTGATAAAAACGATCTACTTAAGTATTAAAAAATCTATGTTAATGAGCATTTCTATGTCAAAAGTGTTCTACCATTGTGATAAACTGTGTGGAGTGATGGAATCTCAGAGTTAGATTGAACCAGATATGTATTGATTTTAGGATGGTGACGTGATGTAATTTATTTTCTATTAATTAAGATGAGCTATTTGTACGGTGAAGAGATATCACATTGTTGTCGTATGATTGTTAAACTTATGAAACAGAAAAATAATCGTGGTCAGATACTAATAAGGACATATATCATAAATGTATACGACATATTATACAACTAATTTATGTACGACTAATTATATAATATGACTAATTTGTGTACGACTTTTTATTTATACAACTAAATATACGACATTTTATATTACGACAATATCATGTACGATTTTTTGTACTAGACGACTTGTTAGTGGGAACACAATAAAATGTAAATGGTTAACAGGAAACATAGAACAAAGGCAAACCAATAAAACAAAACAAAAATTTTGAAAGTAAATGTTTAATTTGGGGTAGGAGGCATCTCCATCAATACAAACTTTATGTCAAACTCTTACAGAATATTTATCGGACTATTAAACTACCCAGATTGAATTGAGATAACAATTGAAGAGTTTTTAAACACAAGACGGTTAATTTTTTACCCCTACAGACCCATCAAAATAACTAGCGACTTCTTCATACCGACCGATTGCAAAGATGTTTGGCGCATATAAGAAACAGTTCAGAGTTTTAATATTAATCTGTCGGATTTCAAATCTTTGGACTTAAACTAAAAAAAGGATTAACAGTAAAATAATATCAAACGCTTTGCTGATGGAATGTTTAATTTTGAATAATAAATCCAAATCAATTATTTCTGTTCCTTCAGTATCAGTCACTAATTGTGTCTTCGATAAAAAGTGCATTTTGGCTGAAAATGAGTGTCGTGACGTGTTCATCCTGATGTCTGATATGAATGCATAATATAACGAATTATTCAAAATATTCCGGAAAAACAATGGAATAGGTTCCTGAATTTCAAATCAAATTGAAGCCTAATCATTCTTCAGCTGCCAATGAAACATAATATCCACATTGTTCGCTTCAATTCGAGTATTTCCGTATTTCTTTTAGCATAACGATAGGTTCACCCATAAGTAGACAATGATTTATGGAAATTTAAAAATAAGTTTAATATCTATTGATAAATAGCAGTGCATTAGTAATGGAGGAAATAAAGTGCAGAAATAGCCGTCGGACTTCAATTCAGGATGCAAATGTTCCCTTATGGTCATAGGAACAAATTTATCCAAAGATACAAGTGAGACCGCATTTTCCAAGATCGCTGCCGGCGACCAAAATGGTGATTCAGTGCTGGCGGCCATCTTGAAAGCCATGGGCTATTCATAGCTCATAAACCGTTTGTTATGCCTATTATAATACATGTTTTGAACTACATTTGTGGTCGCTGAGTTCATTTCTGGCAACAGTTTTGCTTTCTAATAGGCCAAATCAAAGATAACATGTTACGTTATAATTTATTTTTAAATCAAAATATTAGAAAATTAAAGTAAAAGCTGCATTCTAGACAGATGGAAGCAATTTCTTATTTCTTTAATTCAACGAATTTTAAAAGTTATAGATAGACCAAAAGATGACTGTTTACGCATCATCTCCAATAGCCCCAGTAGAATGGGAATGACAGCAATCATCTCCGGACTCTTCTCAAATTCCTGCGTACACCACAACACCAACTATTTCTCTAGTTTTGTCAGAGCTGGTTTGTTGCCACTGCGAGGCTCAGTGCACAGCACCCTGTAAGTGCTGTGTGCAGAGACAAGGCTGCAAGTCTCTCCGCACATGGCAAGTAGCGTTAAACAGTAGAAAAATTTGCGAAATTGCACATTATCCGATGGATAATTCCTGCCTGTGAAAATCAATGCATCTTTTAATAATTTGTATTATTTTTGTATTTGACTTTTAAAAATGGTCTATGACGTCATCAGTAATTATTTTGTCAATTAAATTTTGGTTTTAAGAGATGTATAAAACTTTTAAACCAATGTCTAGAATGCAGTTTTTACTTAAATTTTATAATATTTCAAGTTTAAAATAGATTATGACGTCATTAGATAAACATTTTGTGACATGTAATCTTTGATTTGACCTATCAGAAATCAATTGTTTCCAAAAATGAACCTAGCTCACTCAATTTAGCTTGAACACATGTATTATAATAGTTTCTATGACAAATGGTTTATGAGCTATGAATAATCCATGTTTTTCAAGATGGTCGCCTGCAGTCATCTCGGAAAATGCGATCTCACTTGTCTTCAGATAAATTTGTTCCTATGACCCTAAGCAACTAAAGAGGTCATTTGCATCACAAGTGGAAGTCAAAAGTCCGTAAGAGTACAAATGTTTTTAATTGGAGATATGTTATTTCTTTTAGTGGCATCATTAAAAAAAGAAAAATAAACACTAAAAATGAAACGTATAATTGCGGATGGATCCTAAAAAGTTGATTGTCAGACTCTTCACCCATAGATATGTAAAATTTTGAATCTTTCTATATTTGAAAAGCTGAAGAACACACTACACTGAACTTATCATTTTTCAAAAAAGAAATAAGAAACTAATTTCAATAAAACAAATAGAGCTATTGTGTGCCATTGGCAGCTGAACAATGGTTATGACAAAATTCAATTTGACTTTTCTTAATGTTGATATTCTAATAACGAAATGTTCTACCACAATTTCTCGAAAAGTTGCTATATTCCATCATTTGAAATTTATTTTCCCTGTAATCGTCAGACACTTGGCTGAACACCTCATTCAATTTTCAATAAATCTGCCACCAGCCCCCAACCGAAGTTCTCCAACCTTAGGCGGGTTTTTCATCTAATTTTAATATATAGCTGTGTAATTGAATTCCGATAGCTAAATTCAGAAACAACTAACGAGTAATTGGTTAAGACTTTCTCGAGAAACCTATCTCAAGTTCATGTTTTTCCATTAGAAAACGAGCATTGTATGGGTTACCTTATTTTATGTCGCTGATAGAAAACCGAATGGATCTGCAGTCCCACATAGATACCTCATTGCTAAATTTTGAAATGTAACATAATCCGATGTTTTTGGATCGTACTTAACAAATTGTCCTGTTCCATCCCAAATCCACATGTACAATTCCAATTATCCGGTACTGTGCCAAATCCTCAAGGACTATCCCAAATGCTCCTGTACTATTCCAAATCGTCCTGCACTATCCAACATTTTATTGTAGTGTCGCAAATCTTCTTTACTGTCCCTAAAACAACCCTTTTTATACTGTCTCCATTCTTTTTCTATTGTCCCCGATAATTGTTTGTACTCTCCCAAACTGACCTGTATTGTCCCAGACCGAGACTGGGCAGCCACTCATTGCCAATCCATTCATGGTTCATATCGCCATAAGCCAGGCTAGTGATGGCAGGCCGGGGTCCCAGGGATGGCGAGGATAGCGCCACCATCTCCTGGATTGCTAGCCGCAGTTTCAGTCTGTGAAGCGGGTTGCTGATGCCAATCTCCCTCTGGATCTCCTGGTCCGATAGCGAGGCCATTACAGCACCCGATTTCACGTTGGCTCGACAGGCAGCGACATACCAGGCCGGCATGCCAACCCAGAGCTACAAATAAATAGATTACGTAATCACAAACAAAGCAAAGCACTATACAGAATTTTACAATAACGGTTCAGGAAATACCAAAATTATTATGTAAAAGATTATCCAATTCAGTACATTTCTTATTTGTTGCAATCGGTATTTTTTGGTAAAGAAATGAAACAATGTGATGTTATGTTACTAATGCCAACATTCCTAATATTCTGTAACTTTCACATTGAATTAGTATCAGTCCTCTTTTATTTGAATGACTTTCCATTTGTTCTCTCTTATGATGTTTTTGTTTTTTAATTTGTCGAATTCATTGTTATTTTACTGGAATCTTTTGTTGCCCCGAACCGGTCTTACTAATCAAGCAAATCAGTTAAATCAGGAGACAAAAATTGAAACTCTAATGTGGATAGTAATTACTCAAATAATGATAGCTATAGAAATTCCTATGCTGTGACTATCGTTACCAAAAGGTTCTCACTGCAAACAAAAACGATATTAATCATCGATAACGTGAAGCATTTTCAGCTTCATCTTCAAGCCAAGCAGCAATACAGAAAAAAACGATACCTTGTACTGAGTAAACCAAGTCGGGGGAAGTTGATACATTACCGAGGAACATAAAGCAGCTACACATAACATGCTTGATAAAATAATGAATCAGTTACCCCACCAACAAACAGGTTAGATAAAATATAATAAACAGTTTTTCTTTAGCTAAACTGATATAATTATCGCCATTCAGACTAACCTCCCCAAAGTATGATAAATGGCTGTTTTTATCTTTTTAAAAACTCATCGTCACCTAAATGAGTTTCTTCATCTTCGATAAAACTGCTAGGATGTTTATGTATAAGGAAATTACCTCCAAACTTTATTGCATTATTTATTAAAACTCGAATCCAAAATCGAAACCGAAACTAGACTACAGCCTCATTTCCTGTGTTTAATAATATAAACAAAGTCCATGTCAATAAAATCTAATAATCTGTGCTGCATGTATAGGAATCTAAAAGATAAATAAGTAACTACCCAACACAGAAACATTAGAAATAATTTCTTTTCATCTATGTAGGTACCTAGGCCATAAAAATTAAAGTTTTATTGCATACAATAAGTAAATAATCAATTACCTTTTAGTCCGGCATAAATCATTAGCTAAATGAATAAATTAAGTAAAGCTCAATTAGAGATTAACATTACTACAAACATGGAAACCGACACCCCCCATCTCTCTCCAAATGAGGCGCCTGTCGGTCCCCAAACAACAACCAGAGACTCACTTCAAGCCACGCCACAATTGTCGGACCGTTCCACAGAGAAAAGGGCGTTTTAGCATTCATTGCCTCTTCAAGAAGTTCTTCCCTGCAACAAGATATAATAGGAGAATATAAAAACGAGAAATATAGGCAGATGAGGGGGAGAAAGTAAAAAAATAAAACTGTTTGAGAATTAATTAGCAAAGATCAAAGTCAACGTTGCCACAAACACAATAAACATCCAAAGCTAAGCTGGCGGAAGTTAGTCTATGGTTGGGCTGCATTATGAAACCATAAAAGTGCACTTCAAAAATTAATACAGCTCGTTTTATATTATAAAATATGTATATTGACAGAAGTACACTTTACCATCTGAAACGAGAAATCAAATTGCCAGATTTTATAGGTACACCTAGCTAACGTATGTATAATGTAAGGCGCGCAAGGCAAGCCTCATTTACAGGGCATGGCAAGGCACTATATTAATAACAAGATATTAATCTGTTTCGTCGAGTCTACAAGATGGAAGGAAGTTTGCTTGTTTGCCTTTAAAATGTTGTTAATCTTTTTTCTGCTCTTTTCATTGTTAAGTAGGTAGATACATAAAGCAGTTCACTTAATGCAATGGCGAAAATGTCACTTCATCGAAAATTACCGAATTTAATCTCTAATAACGGATAGACTACTCAAGCTATTATTAATTTTAAGATGTACTTAAGTAATAAATGAAAATTAAATAAAATGTTTTAAAACTAACAATTACATTACCTAATAAGATGTAATAAGAAAAGTTAAACAAAATGTTTAAAAATTAACATATAAATTATTATGATAAAACTTATACACACGCTCTGAAATTTTACGTTTTCTTTTGGGCGTAATTGTTTTAGAAATAATATTAGATTGTAATTCGAATATCTTTTAGATGCAGTCACATATTCCGTTGCTTTAAGCAATTCGCTATATATATACATACCCTTATAGATATGATTAGTAACTGCCTCTTTTACGACATTATCACTTATTATGTTTGCTTCTTAATTTCTGTAAAATTCCTTCTCATTTCCCAAGACAATTCAATCTACAGAATTTCAGTTTCAAAATTATCAACATCTACTGCACGTGTATTTCCATATGAATTAATTATTAACATAAATGCAACATAATGCAACTTTGAGGTATTTCATTCAACAAGCGAACACTAATCCTCCAATTTTACCTCACTAAGCGCCGTATTACCCCAATTACACTAAAAACATCGCAAAGAGAAAGCACATCCCGTATTAATATAAATGAAGTATTTATTTCAAAACATGCAAAGCAGCAGCTAAGAAAAGTATTTTATTAAAAGAAAAACAGCGAATCGTGAATTGGTCGACCATTTTATTCATTAAATAACGTAGGTAACGATTATAGGTTAAAAGGCAGCATCTTTCGTTTCTTCAATTTCAATCCATTAATTTATACATAGAGAATTATTTGAAAAAGATGTGATAATATTCAAGTACTTTGGAACAAAATGCTTTCCTGTTTGTGTCGTCATTATAAACCAAAATAAAATACCAAACCAATGACATTTGGGTAAACTGTCAAAGTGCCAAGGTTTATGAGTTCGCGTTAGACGGATACCTCTTTAGAGCAGTACCTATTAATGCACAGAGCTAAAAGATGTTTCATCATAAAATGTTGAATTGTTTTATAATGTACTACACAACAGAATACATACAAAGAAGGAAAATAGCCCTTTTATCTGTCGAGGGTTCATTCAATACTGAGAAATAACAGTAAAAAAGTTCTTTCGGTGTTCTCACACCCAAAAATGTCAAGCATATACTAAAAGTTTCAAATTGTTAACAGCAATCGAAACTAACTTTTTTTGGTATTTCTGTTTTTTATGTTACATGCATATAGCTTTTGCTATCTCGTACAAAATTTTGGGTATCAAAGAAAATAAAACATTAAAAAAATACTTTTGATTATCCAAAAATAAATTAAAGTATCAAAAAAGTTCATGATATTTCTAGAGATACACTGAATAATAAAACATGTGTTTGGTTTGAACTGACTTACTTTGGATCATTTTGCATATCAGTGATTGCAATCACAAATCGAAGCAGTGCCTCTTTTTTATATATTTGTATTCAAACAAAATTTACAGAAATATATATACACACAGGTAGGCTGCTATGGTGACAAGGTGATAAGGGTAGGTAGGAGGCAATATTGGCTAATGAACATTCTATCCAAAATAGATACTAAGTGGTGAATCAAGACGTGAAATAAGTCTCTAACGTGTATCAGGTGCAAAAGTAACGCACCTGCGACCCTAAGATGGATTTATACAGAGCTCATGTCTTATGCTCATGTATGTAAGGATGCATAGTGTACAGATAGGTACTTGGCAATGTTTAGACAGAGAAAGTTCAAGTGCAACCGATATAAAATAATCACGAATTTATTCCTACCACAAAATTAAGAAACTGGCAAATTCTCTCTGAATAACAACATTTTAAAGGAACTCAATAATTTTACTTGATATAGGAAGGCATAGGTTTAAATGTTTGCAGTATTCAAAACTTTGGAAAACCTTGTGAATTGTAAATAAGAAATATCAAGATACTTTGTTATGATCATCTACGTCGCGTAACTTCATTTTGGTTTCATAATCATTTTATCTCAGAAACCAAAACTTCATTTTCAGAGACGTACTCTATCTTGGTGATGACCACTCCACTTGCAGCTCCTGAGTCAGTACATACTTGTATTAGAAACTTAACCGTATTTCATTTAACCACTTAAACTTTTACATTTCTCATCTGATATGTATGTACATAATTCATAGATCAAATGGCCTAAAAGAATGGCTAGATTGCAGTATTCGACATGTAGGATGGATTCTAGCCATTCTGGCAGACCATATATTTGGGCATAAGTCATGTTAAGATTATGTTGTTCATGAGCCTTGCATGGAAGAATTGCGTTGCTTTTGCATACGAAATAATACAATAGTAGTTAACTTGAATTTGATTTACATGAGTGATTTACTCCGATAACTGAAACAAAGTAACAACGAATCTACATATAAAGCAAACCCAAATACCTGCTCAACTTATAGTGTTAAAAATATTAAAATCTTCTTGATGTTTTTTAAGATAATTAAAACAAAAAGAAAATACAAATATTCCGTCATTAAAATAAGACCAAAGTAAATCATTTGTTTTTTTTTAAATACCCCACTATTAGAACACGCACGTCCACTACCCCAAACCACACACCTGGAAATAATCTTTTTATATCAAACATACACAACATACTCTCGCCAATGCTCCATGCTCCATCTTAGTAGCTACCCAACTTGCAAAATCTACAAATAAATATTATGCCCAAATAACGTAGCAACATTGTTCTGCCTAAAAACAAGCAAATGAAACGACAATCTTCTATCAATAATTAGTGCAGACCAACAACGTCAAAAAGATTTCCATTAGAGGGATACACGTCGTTGTTTGATGTCATCTCTATTGATTCAAGACATTTTAATAGCTTTTCCTAAAGAAATCCAATTGTTTGTTGTGAGCGGTTTCCATCAGATGAGCGTAATATGTAAGTCATAAAATAATGGGCGAATATGGTGTTTTCTTACCTAAATATCGATTTGGGAGATAATTACAAACAGCAACATTAACATCCAGGGACCTCTTCCTCCTGCCAAGTCTTAAATTTTCAAAGATAGTTAAATCAAGGTCTTTGGAGACAAATATATTTTGTTTCATCGTTGGAAAGTCAATTAGGCCAGGTAGATTGGTACAGAGGCAGATTTAAGAAGGGTACTTTCATCAGCTTTGTAGTCTTATCCCAAAACAGATGTTATTAGCTCTTTAAATTTGGGACCGAACTTGATAATGGTCTCTAAAGCATCAATCTAACTACTCTCAGAGCACTATAACAGGATTAAATAGGGTGTTTAACTAGGTGAAATATGGGAGAAACCTTTATTGACAAATTAATCCTTTTAGCAAGTTCTAAACATCTATCAGAAATCCCTTTCCAAACATTTTCTTTTAAAATACCAACCAGAAAAACATTTCCAAAGTTGCATTTTTAAATCTTTTTAGGATCTTTTGTACAATATAGCAATAACGTTTGCCAACTAAAAAAAAAACTTGAGAAAAAACTTTCTACAACAGAGTAGCTTAAATGAAAAAATAAGTTTTTTAAATTACTGCTTTAGTGTTGTGGCTGTAAATACAAAATCTTATTTTTGTAAACTATAATTTACTGTAGTACTAGGTACTCGTAGCTATTATTAACACATCGTTTCTTGATATCCATTTGCCTTTTATTTTTAGAACTAAGACAACAAACTAGTATCTTCAAGATAGATGCAACTGATGTCTGTAGTAGGCGACGATCATTTGGCTAATAGGATCTACACCTCAAAATGTATTTAAATTATTAATTAATCAAGCAACTCACAAACAACCAAGCATTTTATTATTTAAATAAACTCGCAAAAAACAACACAAGCGAGTAATAATTTGTCAATTTTATCCGCTACAAATCTGACTGGGATCCTGATCAGACATTATTCCAGAACTACTGTAGGATATCAATTTCTCAGGCAGGTTGTTAATTCATCAGCAGTTTGGAAAAAAATGGTTAATCCCCAAACTATCTAACAACCGAAATGGCTGCAAAGATAAAAATGGGCGCTCTAGTTTATTAAGATAAGTGAAAAATGACCGCGGACAGTCCCTTTAACCTCTTCTTCGTTTACGATCAACACAAAATAGTCGTGACTATTTAGGTAACTTCAGCCAATAAAGCTAAACTATGATTGACATACTACTCAGCTAAAGAGAACTTTGAGTAGTATATTAGAGTTGTTTTCTTCAAGAGTTAATTAATTAATTAATGAGTGCTGTGATTAAAGCTTCTTATTTTAGGCTTACTAAATAACCTGATTCAGTTAGTACATTATGTAGGAGGTGGATTCTAAAGTTAAAACAAGTCGGTCAGCTATGCATTATCGATTTTCTGATGAGCAACAATATCTGATGAATTATCTAGATTATTAAGAATGTGTTAAATTTGGACAGGAATGGGAAATATAGAATACATATAAATTTATTAATCCAAATATCTAAAAACCATAAATGTAAAATCGTTAACAGATACAAAAAATGAATGATCTGTAATGTACCGACTGTCAATGACAATGATTTAAAGTAGGTATAGGTGGGATTATCTAAAAGGTGGACCAATTGGATCGAGTCACTTGTAGGAAGGACTCTTCTAGTTAGCCATGGGAGAGACCTATCTTTAGAGATTTCACAATCTAGAAAATATCAAACGGTTGGTGTATTAACAAGTAGTAAGCAGTGATTAATCTTTCCGCCGAAATCTTCCGACTGAGAATTGCCATTGATTAATTAAAGACATTTTCTAGTCAGTATTAGTCAACTCATAAATAAGAGCCATTATTTATCTGGAGGGGGGACCCCCAAGGTTTTTGCTGATTGGTACAGGACAACCCTTGGTATTTGGCAATTGGGAATGGGAAAGACATTGGTATTGGACAATGGAATGGGACAGACCTTGGTATTTGGCAATTGGAATGGGACATACCTTGGTATTGGACAATGGAGCGAGTAATCTCTTAATATTCAGACGTCAGAGAGTAAAAGCTGCTCATACGGCACTGAAACATGCTCTGTTAGTCAAGAATAGAATCAATACATGATAGCTTGACTTAAATGTCCATAAATTAAAGCAAAGCAAAGGAAATATCAATGACTGTTCCAAATTGAAATAAGCCGCCACTTACTTCTTTCTTTTGCGTCTGTCTTCTGTTTGCTTGCCCAGTGGTGCGCCACCAAAACCTCCCATTGTGTCTGGGTAGGCTTCAGGGTCATTGACCCCATGCACATGTGCTCCTAAAATCAAAACAACAGCGCAATTGCTACAGTACAACATACACTCGAGTATACAAGAACAGTTTATCAATCATGTCATCTTTTTGTTGCTTATTTTAAATTTTAAAATTAGCAATTGCAAAAAAATAGTCATGACGCAAACTTGTAACATCAGAGTAGACCATTTTGTTTTTGGCTTATAACTTCAGAAGGTAGCAGAGCACACAACTATTTTATGTAATTTGTTTTCTATCATTAATTATTTGACTCGTCCTATTCCTAAAGAGAAAGATAATCAACATAAAGCTCTTGTTATTCTTTTTGCTTTTTAAAGACAAAATCCAATGTTTAGTTTAAAACAAACTACAAAATATAGTAACATTTTCATAATGAAATTTCTACATATCAAAAATATATAATTCCTGAAACCCCTGAGAATTGTGTTCTTTCCCAGTAAATAGTAGCAGCGGAAAATAAAGCTAACAACCGAATCATTTCTAAATTCTGCTCGACGTAGATAGGTATTTAAACATTGGCCTGAACACCAAATACATGAAAAAGTAATTTAAAATGACAATTTTTTATTTAAACATCTCTTCATTAAGAAAAAGAAAGTGAAGCTATTTACAAAACCCCCAAGTAGTAGATAAAGCTATCACTCTGATCTGGATTAATCTTGCTCAACAAAATGAAACTAATGCACTTCATAAGATTATTAATACTTCAATAAAATGTAGATCCTTTATACAAAATCTTGTACTTGAAAAATAATTTGAAATATCAAATGTAGAATAAATCTTTACTGCAGAAAACAAAAATAAAAAACAAAACCAGTCAAGCCTTCGACAGTATTAAC
>JAUYWI010069710.1:0-14529 GCA_034780595.1 Parotoplana pacifica | reverse complement strand
AAATAAAGGCTCATAGATTCTATCCATGAAAGTGTCAAATGCATAGAAAAAAATTACGTTCCTTAATTGGAAAAGCATATTTCTATACTTGGAAATCTATTATTCACTCGATCGCTGCGCTCTCTCTTGATAATAGATATCCTCGTATAGAAAAGTAATACTTTTCCAATTTCAGGAAAATAATTATTTCATAATACCTAAATTTTCATTATATAGTGTAGCATACATACACCTACATTTACATATAGAGAATATGATTGCTTCATTGTATTTGCATAAAGTAACTGTTTATTGCTTAACTTCACTAGCCCTCAATACTTCCTCCGCCCTTCTTTCCCCATTCTTTTTTTCCTTTCTTTCTACCCCTCCCCCTATACCTTCTTTTTCCTTTTTTGCTACCCTCTCCCTTTGTTTGGATTTTTTTTGGGGGGGGGGCACGTTCCCCTTGTTTAGGTATGATCTCCCCCTCTTTACCTTGAATTAATTGAATATGTTTGGCTTATTCTAACTCCGGTGTTCTTTGCCATCTCGTACGTACTGCAAAAAGTTTGCAATAATAAAACAAAGTGTTTAAAAAGTTGTTTTGGTGTTGAATCACCAAGGCTGTCAGCATCCCAAAGTTGTTTTTTTGGAATGCAGTAATTGGTTTGGCGAAGTATTGCTATTTGGTGTTACTCCTTTATTAGCCAGCTTCATCACGGCGTTTAGAGTTGTTCGAGAAGCGGCAAAATCGGGATCAGAAAATAGTTTGCAAATTCGTCCTAATACCTAATCTAAGTAATAATCGATGCCCTGATAGAGTTTGCGCAGTGTTATTTGGGTTACTTATCCCCATTGACTTAATTTTTCTCGAAGAGAAAAATCTCATTTGACGATTTAGCTCGGACTTTGACATCTCTTCATGTAAACCATTTATCAAGTCATTGGATTGTCTGGTTTCAACCAACTGTTAAAATCTTTTATTGCGACTTTTGTGTAGAATTTTCAGGTTTTGTTTTCATAATTTTTTCTATCTCGTCCTCTTCTAATGTGCTACTAAATCGTCATGTTGAAGAATAATCCAATCTGTATAGAGGGAATTATCTGACTACTAGGTAAATTATCTCACCAGAGAAATGTTACTATCAATTGTTATAATTTTAAAATATCTATATTATGACATAACACATATTCAATAACATTCAAGTATAATTCCTTCGATAGCATAGATTTACGCGAAGTCGAAGCCCGTAGATAAATCTATTCTACCCCAGGAAGTTTAGAATATCGATTAATACCTCAAAGGATACTTATAATTTCCATATCAAAACAATATTTGTTTCTGTAAAAACTATTTTAAATTTAAACATTCAAGTACGAGGCAACATGGAACACACCACACTGTTTTGTCCCAAACACTGAATTGGTGAGGAGTTTGTGTGACACTATTCTGTTTTTGAATATACAATATGTTACACACTTAAATCTATATATACCGCACTGTAAAAAACATCCATATGTTAAAATATAGATACCTACCAACAATTATATATTTTACAATTATTTTTGTGTGCGCATGAGTATATTATAATAATATGCCGCGCCCCCCTTCTTGATAAACAAATATTATAATTTTTTGTGTCAAAATTGAACATAGTAGGTACAAGTATACACATAGTCAGTACTGTAAAAATGGCCGGCCAAATATAACATCATTTTTCGAAATTTGCTGTATATTATGTATATATATACACACATTAAATTTATATGTGGGGTTGTATAAAAATTCTTCTCAACAATATATTCATTGAGACCAGATTTCCGAACAGTGGATGATATTACCTACTTTCTTACAGATAAATTGCCTCATTTCATTCCCAAGTCCCATTGTATGAACAAGGCATTGGATGATATGGAGACCCACATGGAGCAAGTGGTTCAAAAGAATGGTTGTTATGTTTCATTTGTATACACTCCTTCTAAACTGCAATTTATTGCTTTATATACTTTAAATAGAGTTGTATTCTGATAACTTATCAAATGTTAATATTATACTGAAGCCAGTTTTTACCGTACAGCCTATAAGCAATAGAGTCATTGTAGATCTGTGAATAAGAATATCCACGGCGCAAAGTGCCGAAGATATTATTTTTATTTTACAGATTTTCAATGACGAGTAGGATATCTGGCATAATCTATTTTGTATTTAAGGAAATATATAAAAACTATTAAATATATATTTATTTCAGAATGTAAAAACATTATTAATGAATAATATGAAATGGAACAATTAATGATTTTTTTTATTTTACAAATCATTCGCATGTTATTTCGACAATATTGCCTTCTGCATAATTATCACTTGTTAGAGCTTGAAACAACGCTAGTTTGCTAAATTATCTATGAAACCATTTTTTGTAAAATATTTGTCCGTTTGTAGGCACGTACTGTACTCCAGTGACCGGTAACTTTACAGATTTTCTCTTCCTCGATGCCATTTGAATACAGACGTATGGCAGCAGTTGCCCTCAAATAATGCATGGTAAAATTTCCTGAAATTTTCAGCTTACATGATAAGCTTCATAGTCTTCTCAAGTTTGTGAATGCCAATACGTCGGTGACTGCACTAAATATCTCCTTTTGCTAAAGGCCTCCAATGGTGTTTACTGTCTTCAGCATTTGTTGAACTGGGACTTTTATATTTTTGCGCATCAGTACACACAAAGATCCTTAAGGCTGTTACTGATTTAGGCTCGTAGTTTATAGTTTTAATTCCGGCATTATTATTTTCTGAATGAAATTCAATATATAGGTAAATGAGTAATTTTCATTTTAAGTGAAATTCTTTTTTGGTTATTCAAAATGCTCCGATCCTCCTTTGAGTTTAAAATTCAAGCCTGTAGAGTAGACAACAGAATTGTATATTTTATTACAGTTCTGGATTATTGCTCTCAAGTAAGCCACAAGTAAGCCACATTTCTCTTCCATTCACGGATTAACGTGAACAAATTTGTCCTTTTTGAGACTGTTTAGTGATATGGCAATCAAGTACTCCCTTCAATTTTCTTAAATCTTATATCTGACATAAATTTATAACTTTTGATTGATGTAGGTATTGTTTGGCTGCAAAGTACAATTTCAAGTAATGTTTTAGGCTTTGACCATTTAGGTGATTCAACAATAAATCTGCTCAAAGCATGACAAAGCTTTTTCAGATGTTAACAAATCTATTTCACATTCATCCATTTTTTCCATTTCCTGAAACATCTTTATTTCTTATTTTACGCCAATTTGCAAAACATTTGACAGTCCAAAATCTTTATTAGATGAGTAGCCGGACTCCATTTGCAGAATTATTTCTTCAGAGCCACGATAAAAAGTTTGCATTGCGACTTTCGTGTAGAATTTTCAGGTTTTGTTTTCATAATTTTTTCTATCTCGTCCTCTTCTAATGCGCTACTAAATCGTTATGTTGAAGAATTATCCATTCTGTATAGAGGGAATTATCTGACTAGGTAAATTATCTCACCAGAGAAATGTTTCTATCAATTGTTATAATTTTAAAATATCTATATTATAACATAACACATATTCAATAACATTCAAGTATAATTCCTTCGATAGCATAGATTTACGCGAAGTCGAAGCCCGTAAATAAATCTATTCTACCCCAGGAAGTTTAGAATATCGATTAATACCTCAAAAGATACTTATAATTTCTATATCAAAACAATATTTGTTTCTTGATTTTCTTCTTTGCTATTATGTACAATTATCTACCAATTGTCTGGTTTCATCATTATCATCTATTTTGTCAATTAATCTTACATCCATGTTAAATAAAACCTCATATATATCGATATCAGTTAATCCCCCCAATGTCATGCCTAAAAATATACCTCGTGGTAACAGGGATTTCATATTTACCGTAATTTTATTGGACTAAAATTTGGTAAGAGTAATCGACATTTTTTTCCAGTAAAATCAATATGGGGCATCAGGTCCAAAAACGAATTTGGTGTGTAAGTCAATTAATTGACTCTAAAATCCAAATAAAACATCATATTTTATTGAAATCTGAGATATCTAAAACAATGTAATACATTTTGAGATGGCTCATTTTTATAGTTCCTGAGATATGAGGGCCAGCAGTTCAGGGGCGGTCCGCTAAAATGGACTTTTTATTAAAATGTTTTCTATGGCATTTTAATCACTTAAATTGGTTTATAATAGCTTATAATGACTTTCTAAATCAGTTGTAGTAGTTTTTGATTGAATTCAGTAACTAAATAAAATTTTAAAATATTCAAACCTTAATCTCAGATTTGGCACATACTAATAAAGTATCACATAAGAAGTGTATTATACTAAATTTGAAGATGTTCCAATGAATTATTCTTAATTTATAAAGAAAATCAAATTTCCAATTTTTCTTATCTAAATATAAATGATGAAAAATAGAGGATCAAGAAATTGAAAACTTATGCAAATAACTTTAAAAAAATAAATTGAGAGAACCCTAGCAAACGATATGCTTATTCTAAGTCGGAAACATCAGAGATAACAACTCTGAGGTGAGAACAGTTGGAAAATATAAAATATGATCTCGAAGATCGATATGACACAGCAGCGATTGGTAGTATTTGCTAAAGAAAACAATATGTCAATTTTGAATACAATATTCAAACAGCATAAACGAATGCTGTTTAAAAACCAAATTTACTATTTTCTGGTCACAAGAAGATGGAAGTCATTCACAATTAAAGGAAAAACATATCCAGGAGCCGACAGCGGGTCCTACTATAAACTGCTGAGTATGAAGATCCGAGTGAAACTTAAAAGAAAACACAGAAGCCAAAAGATTTGATTTCAGTACTATCCCTTCGAGTTACAATGCTGAGATTAAAAACCGATTCAAAATCCTTCTTGCATTGGCAGAGGAAATGTCACCGGAAAAACTGTGGGAAAACATAAAAAATGACATAAATGAGGCGACAGAAAAGAATATACCCAAGAAAAGGCAAGGAAGAAATCATGGATATCCAACCAAATGATAGATCTGATAGAAAAAGGTGAAATTTGACATAGAAACGAGATGATAGCTACAGTCAATTGACAAAAAATATTCTCAAATTTTGCAAGGATGATAATGAAAAGTTCCTTGAAGAAAGCGATAGTTAATTGAGAACTTTCCTCCAAAGAAGAAACAGAACATAGGAAATGTACAAAGAAATTTAGAAACTGACTAGAAAAAGAAAACCAAAGATAATAATGGAAACCCTTTAACAGAAAAATACAAGATTTTGGAAAGATGAACAACTTATTGTGAGAAAATGTTTGCAAACGATGAGACTGGAAAAAGAAATGGTTTAACCAGCATGGAGGATATGGCGAGGAAGGGTCTCTTTGCCATTTGAACTCGGGAGTAAAGTGAGTTATGACCTATATTGTGGCTGTGGAGTCGCTGGCTTGTGGTGGCATCCCAGCGAAGTTGCTGAGAGAGAGAGAGAGAGAGTGATGAAGAGTGACGAGGATGGAGTTAGACGTCATTATTATGAAAGATATGGATTACTGGTCAATGACAAAATAATTGGAAAAGAGTGGTGCATAATATACCTCTTCTTAAAAAGGAGATCTTCAAGTTTGCACAAATTAAATTACTGCACATCTCTCTAATCTGCCACGTAGGCGGAGTGGTGTTTAAGGTTCTCATGAAAAGATTATAGCAAAAACTTGAAATCGAAATTGAGCACAAGCGATCATATTTTTAACTTGAGAATGATCATCTTGAATTTAACAAGGGGGACAATTTGAATGAGAAAATGGGTTTCTCAGAACATATCATTCATCCTATTGAAAATCTTTACAAGGACCAGCAATCAGCAGTGAGACTAGAGTTAGGGACCTACTGACAGCTTTAAAGTGGAAAAAGGCGTAATGCAGGGATAGAGTATGTCATCTCAACTTTTTGATATTTACACGGAGAGTACAATGCTGGATTTGCTTGAAAAAAAACTATATGGGTTTTACCATTGAAAGCAGAGAGCTCCTTGAACCTCGATACGCCGATGAAACATCTTCTCTCAAGAACATGTGATGGGCTAAACAGACTTCTTCAAGCTGATGAAGTCAACAGCGAACCCACAGGCCTGAAAATAAATGTATCAAAGACCAAGATCCTGAGTCTAGACAAATGCAATGATGATGCCGTTGACATCAGAATTAATGTTGAACTAGTTGAGAATGTGAAGAGATTCAGATATATTGGTTCCATGATCGAGAACAATGGCAGCTGTTCCTCAGAAATAATGAGAAGAATAGAAATGTGTTTAACTGCTCTAATTAACCTAAAGAAACTGTGGAAGAAAGAGTTTAAGCTGAGAATATTGTAATCTTTAATTTTTTCAATTGTTACCTACGGTTGTGACTGGGTACTCACCAAAATGAGGAAGATAGAATTCAAGTTTTTGAGCATGCATGCTATCGGAAGACTTTGTGAATTTCATGGACTGCTCACCGGAAAGAGATGATTGTGGAGCTGAACTGGCTTTTACATTTTATCCCAAGGTCAAAGCTTCGCACTTTGGACATGGCAAACGCCATAACTCCATCGAGAAATACATTTTGGAAGGAAGGAGATATAAAAGAAAACCTAGGACTTGGACTATTTGAGGTCCGGGAATTAAGAACGTCTTGGATGACAGTCGTTGAAAGTGAAACATTGGCGGAAAACAAAGTCGAGTTCCGTCGTGCTGTCATTGCTGCTACATCCGGACCAGGATAAACGACGAAATATAAAGGATTTTCCGAATTGTAGGTACCTACTATATCGATTCTTGATTTTATATCTAATTTATTTCACTAATACATATCAATTCTGGAATACAATGCACGACAGCAAAGCCCAAGTGCATTGAAATCTAATGATGTATATAAATTTTAGCAAAATCGGCAAACACTATTTAGTCAATCCTTATATTTATCACATTTTAACTAAGAGTGTAGGTTTTGACCTTGATCCACTAAGGCTGTAAACTTATAGCAGCAAGGTAGAAGTTTTATCAGAAAGTATTCTTACCTAACCCAGTCTGCGGGCTGCAAAGGCTTAGCTAAGAATGCTTTCATGTGATGTTAGTGACGTGTAATTGTTGAATGTCATTCTTTTAGTAGATTAAATGATGCCAAGAACGATATCATTAAAATAGAAGTCAAGATCAGAGACATACCCTGATTAAAATAATTTGTGTTCATGTATTTATTTGGCATCATGAAACATACCTAACGGAAAAAAACAAATTTTGAACTTTGTTGTCACAAATAATGAAAAAATGGCAGGTAGCCACCCGAAGGTGGTACACACAGTTGATGTATTTATTGAGCCTTTTTATCGCTTTGGAGATGGAACTATCTTTGTATTTTCCATTTGTTGAGGACTTTTATGAGACAGCGACAACATTTGAAGAATTTTGGAGAATTGTGGTTGTTAATTACACAGGTAGTAGGCACACTTTTAATTTAATAAAGTTCGAATAATTTTCAATAAGTTTTTCTTGTAGTTGCTTTTGAATAATATTATTTGATTTTTAGATGGACTTCCTTTCTTTTTTCTTTCAGTGTCCACCACTACGGAATTCACTAAGACTCATATCGGGGCCTATTCAGTTAAGACAGTTCATTACCTAATCCACAAATTGCTATGAGAAGAGAAATAGGTATTATATTTGTAAAGTCCTTGTGGAAAGGCTATCAAGATATTTTTTAGATAAGACCTATCCTAAAATCTGACTTCTCAGTAATACCATTTCAAAGTGGCAAGATCCTTCTCCTGGATCTTCTTCTACAGCAAGATTGTCCCTGTTCTACACATTTTCCTATGTTGCAAATCTGTTCACTACCGAAAAGAAATTTTAAGAGGTTTGATCTTATATTTGTGTCTTCTTTTCTACTATGTTTAATATTAAAATCAATAATGAACACAAATTCGAACGAGAAATAGTTATTTGTTTTGAAACAATTGAACAAATTTGCTTGGAATTATAACTTTTTATTATACTTTGTATACAACGCCGTCCCCTATGAAAAATAACATTTTTAAGTTAGTGAGAAAAACTGTTTTTTCCACACTTATTCTATCCACTTTTTTATAATTCTAGCTTCTTTTTCTATAATTTTAGTGAGTACAAGTGCATCTATCAACAAGTAGTGGTCTTGAAGAAGGACATTTTTGCGTTCTCAAAAATAGGGTGAATTGAAGGGAATGAAGACTATCTCCTACCAGGACATCAGTACCGAATTGGTCCACCCCGAGCATCGACAGCAAGTCATATTCTTCCAAGCATTGACTGAACGAATTTATCGATGATGCTATGCGAATATTCTGCCATTTTTCATCAGCAGGTCTCACAATGAGACTTGCTGATGAAAAATGGCAGAATATTCGCATAACATCATCGATAAATTCGTTCAGTCAATAAATTAAAATATTTGCACCAGAAAACGATAACGTCCAGATGTTCAGGAGGTCAGGACGCTTCTGTTCCAGCTTCAAAGCTAGCTAAAATTGATTCACCCAGAATAGAATGGGATCATTCTGACTTTTTTCAGTCAAGCTGACTAATTTTTTTATCTTGAGTATCACCATATCTTCAGCAAACAGTGGATTCTTGATCACCAAATTGGAAAAAATGGATAGAAATCACACCAGTTTAATAATTGCCTGAAAATACAAAATTCAGATGCATTATATGCCATACCTACGTATTATGCGAAATACTTGGATCTGAAATACAAACCACAATTTGCAGAATGGACTAAGTAGAGCAACAATAAAAAGAATGAATAAAACAATTATAAGACGATATTGGAGCATGAGGTCAGAAGGGAAGAAAGGAAAATTAAAAAATCAGCACGGTATCGATTAGGATTAACAAAACGTCAACAATTAATTGCTAGGCTTGTGGATGTGGAAAAGCAAAAAATTGCACTAAATGTAACTAAAGTGTTTTAAAGAATGAAGTCGATATCAGCACACAGGTTAGTACAGACGAAGTAAGAATAATTCTTACTAAAAAGCTTTAGATATAAAAAGATTGACAGCAATGTACTTATAATTAAAATTTAAAAACATTTTACTAATTGAGTATTGATTTCATTCAGAGGCAAATTAGTATAAAATGTGCTGAAATCAAATATTAGAAAAGAATGAGCTTTAATATTGTTAATTTTATTAATAAAAACTTAAGAATTATCTACGCTCCAATATTGACTAATTATTTACCAAGTGCATAGCAGTAGGTAGGTATGATTTAAAATGAAGAGCAAGACAAACAACTTTTGCTAAATGAGGTGTAGTACTATTAGCAGCACCACTGTTATATCTAAACTTGTAAGGTGACTTATGAAATTTAGCAGTCCAATATATATATTAGGAATATTATCATCCTTATCAATTCTAATATTAATATTATATAAACAAATCTTATGATCTTTATGGTAGATGTCATCTATGAAAAGATTATAGGTTTATAAACATCATTGCCAATAATATTGGTAGAAATACCTACATAATTCTTTCTTGAGAGTAAAAATATAAAATTGAATGTAAAATTATTGCTTGCTTTATAAACTGGAACAATAACATATCTTTCATGAATGGTATGAATTTATTTTTAAGATCATTAATACTAAAATTAGATTTATGTACTGTGCATTTTCTGAACTTTTTTGAAATGATGTACCTAAATGATATGATTTAGCCCATTTGAAAATCTTGTTTTAATGGGAGGAAATGCTAGTCCTCTTATTGCTGATCTGTACTTATCCTGAAGAGAATTTCTCTGTATTTCTCATTTATCTAAATTGAATCCCTATTAGGCACTTAAACTTTCTAATATTTCTAGATAGATTGCCACTCCTAACCTAGTCAATTTCTGGATATATCTAAAGATATCTATCTTAAAATTTAATTCTTGAACAAAGTAAAAGTATTGAATTAAGAGATACATTTCTTGATGTATGTTTATGTTGAAGTTGTCATTTATCAATTTAATACCAAAATATACCATAAAGTAGATGATTTTTTTTAAAGTTGTTAACATGCCATTTTGAGAGTAATATTCATTCTGTTATTGGATATAATTGTCTCTACAGCCAGCTGATTAGATATGCTTATTTGTGTCTCTCATGAAGATTTTGCTTTTTGTTTCAAGTTACTACCTATACAAAAAATTAAGCACCAGAGGTTATAACACTAAACTTCTATTAAGAAAATTAACTGCTTTAATATTACATAATTGCTAAATATATTATTAATAATTCTGATTATATGAATTTAGTATCAATTTTAATTTAGAATACTAACCTTCAAAACCATCTCAAATACTATTACTAACCTACTTTAGATTCTGCCAATTGTGATATTGATGTTAAGTCTGAATCTAATTTATCCATTCTTGATGCTATATCTAATATTTCAGATTCTAAGACTAATATTAATTCTGAATTTATCAAATCTTTTCATTATACTATTCCTTACAATTCTGATGCTAGTAATTCTGTTAATGCTGTTAATTATGCCACAGTTAATAATTCTTTTTGTCACAATCCTCCAAAAGGTTTACATAATTTAGGTAATAGGTACTTTATCTTATTTAAATAGTTTAATCTAAGTATTCAACTTTCTTAATATCAATGGTTATTTAAATTCCAAGAATGAATTTATATCTCTTCATACTAATATTAATAATAGTTCAGATAGTTCTATCAATTTACGTTTTAGCAAGGATGTTATTAGTTTATTAAAATCTTATACTGATTTCTTTGATACTACAAATCAACAAGATGTTCATGAAGCTTTCCTTAAATCATTAGTACCTAATATAATTTTGATTTTGTTCATTTTAATGGTCATTCTAAAACTACATATGCCCCAATTGTTATTCCTTTTTGTCAAGTGATAAACACTTTAACTACATCATCAAACAAATTCATGATATTTATTGTAATCCATTTTATCACCAAACTTATAATGATAGATTTTGTAATAGGAAATTGTCATATAGTTACTTACACCACATTCTATCACTTATAATACTATCAATTTTCCCAGAACATTAACTATTTTATTCAACAGATTTAGTAATACTAGTTCTTGTAGACTTACAAAAACCTGCAGTAATGTAGTTGTTCCTAATAAGATTTCTTATAATAAACCCAACCTATGATGTTTTAGGTTTATTTGTCATATTCCAATCAACCTTGGCCATTACAATTTTTATATAAGAAATATACATTGTTGATATAAACTTTATGATTCCACCATCTCAAAAGTTGATTTTTCTATCTTTTAATTCAACTAGTGTTTATTTAGTCTTTTACATATTGAATAAAAACTGGATTATGGGTAGAGACGGTTGTGTACACATAAAACAGGACCATATTTTTTTAACAACTTTACATTTTTTCATTTTTGATTGGACTGTTTCATGGATATTGATTTTTGGATTTGGGATAAACTAGATAGTACTTTCAATCACCAAGCTTGACTGATCATCTTATCATGCTTCAGCTTTGGTGTAGAACAAGATGCAGTTGATTACGTGGTTTTGATTTGATTTTGAAAAGATGCTGTTTTTATGTTGAAACCATATATTTTTGCATATATTTTAGTTGGATTATATTCATTTCTATGATGTTAGTACTGACATATTTTAATTTATTATTTTTCAATTTTGGATGTTTTACTGCAGTAAAGATTTCATTCTACATATTACGTAATCACCCAAAAGCGAATTAAGTCATCAGATATAGCCACTGTAATAGTAGAAACTTACACGCACAGCCTTCCTGTGTTAAGTACACATACACTTTGTATCAATAATCTCCTAATTCGGTACATATTCAAAAATAAATTGAGAAAATTGTTGCTTATAGTTTATTGGGTAATTTTGACATGTTGCCTGTTTATTGTGCAACTAAGGAATTAGCTTTAAAATCTATAAAAATACCTAATTTTAAGAATGGGAAAATTAGTAGTAAAATATTTGGAAATTATGGTAGAAGTATAAAAAAGTAGATAGAACAAATATATTTTCTCTCTGGCTTAAAAATGTTATTTTTCAAAGGGGGCGGCGTTCTAAGTGGCCGGGGCTGTATACATACATGAATGATAGTTTTATATTTCCTACAACGCAATACTAATAGCACTGAATAAATCTTTTATTTTTTTTATTGTGTATAATGTTACTTACATATTAATAAAAATAATTATAAACTACAATATAATCGCGTCTTTTGCCTATTTTCTACTTTCTTACAACAAACCATTAATATATAAAGTAATAAATAGTTATCTATAGAAAAACCCTATTTAAATTTCATTAGCTAGTCCTGAAACATCTATATATTTCATGATAACATAAACTCTCATGAATGACTAATATTACCAGGAATAGAAATGTACCTAAGGCAATTTTCATTTTTCGTGAACTTCATATATCATTTAATTCATCTGTTAATCAACTGAGTGTTACATGAACTCAACCTAAACTTGGTGTTAGATAGTTGAAACCATAAGAAACAACACTGAATCTACACATATCATAGGTACATTTCTGGATGCTGTTTATTTCTGACTAGGTACAACATACAACAGAGTGCTGAGCTGACACTAGCAAAATAAGTTAAGTAATACAAAGTAACATTCAAACTTATACATAATGATCAATAATTTTACATAGGTATTTATTGTTTTCTAAAATGTTTCAACCAGTTCTATTCGATTGATGCTACATATATTTTTTTGTAAACAAAATAGAAACATTATAAATGATCTTTTAAGCCCTGATAAGATGTTAAAGGTAAATGAAAACGATAGAGTCGATATGCGACTTCTTTAAACCGACTTTTAGCTTTTCGTTTGTTTTTATTTTTTGAAATGAAATTACCATTGAACGAGTCTGAATTATAGCTCTCCTGAAAGTCACATCTTAACCAATTGTACTGATTGCAATCTCCTTTTTCTAGTATTTCATTGTCAAACTGAAATTTGATGAAGAAATCACTTGACGATTGACTGCTTAGGGCTTCTGAAGTACGTATATGCGAATGAATAAATTGGTTTCGAGCATGTAGTAATTTTTGACTAGTTTGTAAACTTGGTATATCGCCACTTTTCTTATTTTTTTGCACAGAATATGCAGTGAAGTGATCACTATCATGGGCCTTTTGCTTTGGCTTTGATGAATCATCATAAAAAGTTGATAGTTTTGGCGTACTTTTATTTGTATTGACCTCATCGGATGCACTATTTATATTCATTTGACTATCTATACAAGTTAATATATCATCTTTTGCTTTCTTAATCGTATTATTGAATGATTGTGATTGTATCATGTCAGTTGAAAAAAACTGATTGTTGGTCTTTATAGAATCAGTGATGTTAATACTGATATTTTTCTTCCTTTGATCGAAATTAAATAATTTTTCACTTCTCTTAATTCTTCCTGAATCTGATAAAGATGTATTGGACATTTCATGTCCATAGTCATAATTAATTACGTCCTCAACATTATGAAAGTAACTTTCTAAAATGGTATTAATTTTTAAAGACAACACTTTTAGAGCTTTTGATAGCTGTTCAGAAAGTGCTGGTTGAAAATTATGATTATTTAGGTCAATAGAATTGTTATCTATAAATTTAGAAATTTTGTCAATTTTTTTGTTGAGTTTTCTTATTCTGTGTAATTGTATATTTTTTGTTTCGTTTTCTAACTGCGGAACTTTCATTTTCATGTATTGGTTGTGAGCGTTAATAGTTTGTGGAGATTGTTGTCTTGTACATCTAAATTTAAATTTTGTACCAGATAACAGATGTCTTTTGTCATTTTCTGACAACGTTTCTTTTGAATTGATTGTAAAATCTTCTGATTCGTGTTCACCAAATAAATGATGATTATCAAAACATTTGTTATTTGTATTTTGTTGCTGGCATGATATTGTATGTAATATATGTTTTGGATAGATAGACATTATACTAAGCTAAGTTTATGTCTTTCAAAAATGCTAAATATTTTAAAATTGAATCAAGCAACAGAGATCTATCTAATTCTACCTGAATCTGATAAAGATGTATTGGACATTTCATGACCATAGTCATAATTAATTACGTCCTCAACATTATGAAAGTATCTTTCTAAAATATTATTGATTCAAAATTCACAAGCATAGATTAAATTCCAAGTACTTTCATATTGAAATAAGAACCTCTAATAAAGTATCCAGATTTGATACGTAGTTCTCTGTCTATTCAGTCTGGACATTATTCGCAGGTTTTTTATAGACATTTATCTACAACATTTGGCTTTAAAATATAAATTATAAACATCGATGGTGATGGGCGATCTCGTAGCCCAGCTGTTAGATGCCGGCATGCTCATAGAGTAATTATTATATATATTTATTACTCTATGGGCATACTAATCAGACGATCCCGGGTTTGAATCATGGTCTATACTGATAAGGGGCAAATACTCCGAAACTACAAGGTGGTCC
>JAUYWI010069699.1:0-14530 GCA_034780595.1 Parotoplana pacifica | reverse complement strand
AACCATAAGCAAAGTAATTACAAAGCAGCGATAACAAATTCTGCCTATCCATCTTCTGCGTAAATCGCTTACTGCTCTAGCTAGCCTATGAAAAGTGTAGTTGGTATAATTGAAATATGTGGGTGAAACTGGTATTTTAAAACATATCTCATAATGAAAGCTCCTTAATAATGGAGTAGATAACAGGCAAAAATAAAGGTTTCACTTCAACTCGTTATGTAAACGTCCCCTTTGATATGGATATTTCTTAGGGGAATCAGAAACAAAAATTATCCAAAGATACAGACAAATATATTTAAATAATCTTTGGACACAGTTCGTATTATCCAAGATCGCTGCCGAGGATTCAAAGTATTCTTCCTATGCCGAAAAATATTCGAGAAAAATGTGCTTCTATTTACGTCAAGTACCTAATTTTCAATAAATGGTGTGGTCCTACAGTTGCAGGAAATACGTTTTTGTAAAAGTATTTGAACCATTTTATTAAAAGCTATTTTTCTTCTAAGTATATTACTTGCAAATAATATTGTATATAATCATAATATTAATAAAATTAACATAACAAATTTTGTGAAAATTTTTTCCTGTAACTGTACCTAAGACCACACTTTAAAACAAAATACTTTTAACATCAACCAACAAAGGTCAGTTGTAGAACTTTGACGTGGGTAAATCAAAGCAATTGTTTCAGCATAGAAATCACCACTTTTGGTCGCCTCATGATCTAAGTTGTGTTTCGATATTTATTTTCCTATGATCCTTAGCAACTTTCATACCAATGGGTACTTTGCATCACACAAGTTGGCGTCAAATGTCCGCTATTTTCTTCACTCTATGGTTTATGATCTATGATCTAACGTTGTTTATTTGGAGAGCTTTGCTAAATAATATCAATATCATGAAACTGAATTTTTAGACCTAGCAATCTGTTTTTTCTTCGATTGTTGTGAAATTTATTGCAAAATATTCACCGTTTAATTCATGTGATGCCCAGCTGTTGTACACAACAATTTTGAGCAGAAATACAAAATTGATTGTTGATAAACAGACTAATTGTTCCGAAATAATTCATTAGGCATGTCCAATTGTGTTGGTACTTTTGAAATTTCTTGTAGATATACGACTATAGTAGAAACCTGAAACACATTTACATTAATGAATCGGGACACTTTAATTAATCAAGGACAGCAAAGATTAGATCACGATAAATGCATACCACTCAATTTTGCTGATTGTATAGTTGCTGGTTCCATCTGATCCAACATCTATTCATTAATTTAATGTTTTGCCTTTGATAAAGTATCAAAACATTCTCTTGTTAATCAAAATAAGCTTTCTTAGAATTCTCACTATCAAAATTCCGAGTCAAGCAATTGTGTCGGAAATTACTTTCCAAAGATTACTACGTAGGAAACTCCTAAAGACAGTTTTTTTAAATAAATTTCTCGGCGTAATTCCGGCATACAACATTTTGGGTCGAAATTGTTTTTTATCTTGCGAAATGGCGCATTTTTTGAGTGTACAATTAAATGAGGGCTGGCAATTTCCACGACTATGTATTTACTTTTAATAAGATAGAATTGAATAAAGTAATTTTGGAGCAACCATAGAAATTATATCTATTGCTTGGAGTAATTATGGAGCAACATAGAGAAATGTTATCTATTGCTTGGAGTAATTATGGAGCAACATAGATAAATTATATCTATTGTTCAGAGTATTTATGGAGCAACATAGAGAAATGTTATCTATTGTTCAGAGTATTTATGGAGCAACATAGAGAAATGTTATCGTTCAGAGTATTTATGGTACAACCATAGAAACCTTATTTATTGTTTAGACTAATTATTTAGCAACATGGAGAAGGGTTTATATTGCTTATAGTAATTATGGAACAGCCACTTTATTTTAAATAAATGAGTCATAGAAATCGTCAGCTCTTGTCGTTAAATTCTAAAATGTTTGTCAGAGCATAGATGTCTATAAAATAATTTAACAGATTTTTTTAAATATTTAACATAAAGAACAGTTATTTGTTTAACTTGTACGGTAGTTTTAATGTCCTGGGCTATCGTTAGCGAGTAATATAAATAAGTAGTATATTTTTTAATCAAAGTATACTTGTTTTTTCATTATTACTCTTAACACATTTATGAGTATTTCAAATATTGTTTTAAGCATTTTTGAAAAAGGAGGAGAGTCAATTGACAAATTTTTCCCATTCTGTTCGCCCAATTGGATATCAAAAATTATTCAAAACAAATTAAAATACTGTTTATAAAGCATTCTTGTGTTTTCAAGAAAACCAATTTGGAAAAGCAAAATTTTGACATTTATATCTAAATATGTATTCTTGTGTTCATTAACCGATCTACTTATGTATTAAATAAATTTTCACCAATTTTCTAACACCAGTCTTAATGCTACGTGTGATAGTTTCTTCAAATAGATACAGTTCATAACGAATACAACAGTTTGATAAATACTTTTTGTTTAGATATTTGTATTTGTATTGTCCAACTGGTGATGGATTGGTAGCTCAGATTGACCGAACCCCCACGCCATTTTGTTTTAAAATTCAATTGGCCGAAAAGATCGGCAAGATTGATTTCATTCTCTAACACCAGTACCAAATATTTTATAGAGCGTTTCTGGATGTACACAGTATGTAGTTTCCATGGGGATATCGATAACAATGAAATTACTTTTTACACGTCATAAATATATCTACAGGATATAAGAACTGTTTTCCGAAAAGCGTTGAGGATCAGATGGAAGTTTCTTCTGTAGTAATAGTGCAATAAATATATTGACATTTTGTTTACCGTAAAATTTATTTTTTCTTTCAATATTTTGTCAGTCTGTCGGTGGAGGAGGAAGCCTTCTTGCCTTTTTACTATTGCTAATTTCGAAAGTGTCACTGTCTACAACCTCATCCTCATCACTATCTTCTAAGTCATACGATGACTTGACATCAGCATGTGGTGAAGGACGAATGTCCTCCAGATTTCTCTGAAACAAAGTTAGAAGATCTATGGGTAATGGGAAGATTATGGTAGAGTTCTTCTCAGCAGAAATACTGTTCAGTGTTTGCAGGTAACGCAACTGAAGCGCAATCGGACATTCGGCTATTTCCACAGCGGCTGCCTTCAGCGCGACAGATGCCCGCTGCTCGCCCTCAGCAGCAATCACCTTGGCCTTGGCCTCTCGCGTGGCCTCAGCCTCAGCAGCCATGGCTCTCTGCAGCTGAGTTGGCAGCCGGACGTCCTTGATCTCCACGCGCTCGACCTTCACCCCCCAGGTATCCGTGGCCACATCCAGACAGCCCTGCATCAGGTGGGCGATCTGCTCGCGACAGGTGAGCAGCTGGTAGAGATCCACCGTGCCCAGAACATTGCGCAGTGTGGTTTGGGCCAGCAGTTTGGTGGACCGGTTGGCGTCTTCCACGTTGACCACCGACATGACGGGATTGAAAATGCGATAGTAGACCACGGCGTCCACCGCCACCGTCACCGAATCCTTGGTGAGCACCTCCTGTGTCGGAACATCAAACGTGAACGTTCTCAGATCAACACGCTTCACCTCATCCAAGCAAGGTAGAATAAAGATCAGTCCTGGACCCTTGGCCCCGGCGGACACAAGGCGGCCCAGTCGGAATATGACAGCGCGTTCATACTGGGCTATTACCTTGAGGCATACAAACAGCGAGAAGGGAAAGGTGAGCATGGTAGCAATGTATGCCAGGACACACATGGCTTGCTCGCACCCGAACATGCCGCTGTTTTCCCCCTTGACATTGGCCGCCTTGCCTAGCCGCTCGGGGACCAGGGAGAACCCGCGCTGCACCGGGATACTTTGCAGGATGGGCAGCAGGTTGTCGGTCGCTGAGCTGGGGAACTGGATGACCCCGCGCGGCGACACCCCTCCGGTGGTGATGGGGGAGGAGGCCATTCCAATGCCCACTGTTGGCGGGGCCGTGGGTCGCATCTCAGTAATGTTGGGGTCGGTGTCCTCAATGGCAAACGTGACGGATGGCTTTGCTGGGACCATTCTTTCCTCCGTCATATAGGCACGGCTGTCGGTGGTCTGTCAGGAAGGTCTGGCGGAGTATTTGATGGTAGAAAGTTTGATTATAGCAAACAATTAATTTCAAAAAACTAATTCCAATTATTTGCCAATGTCAATGTTTCGCACACAAACAAAACCTCTGAGTTAAGTAAACTTTTTGCAAACAGCAACTGTGTATTTTCAAGTGAATAACTAGTCGCCTTTAAGCAATGTAGCAATGTGCAAATACCTAAAAAGCTGTTTCCCGTCCGGGTATTTATAGTTTCCAAATTTCAATAGAGCATTGTAGGAGCTAGAATTCGCATTAATTTTATTGGACATATTGAATAGAAAGTGTTTGCTAACTTTGTCTTCGTCCTGTTTTGCTCAGCAAATTCCATTCGTTGGCACAATCTGAAACTTAGCTTGTTAGCTACTACTCAAAAAGTAGTATATTGCCAACATTTTCTTTCTATTACCGATGTGAGACAGCAAGTAAATAGTGAATTTTTGATATTTAACTTTTTTTTAGTTTAGAACTTTTTAAAAAATAAATTTGTTTAGCGTAGGTAGGCATTTTGGTTATTGTGAATTTAAATTTTCCCACTTTGGAAATCGATGAGCCCATGTAGACATGGAGTAGGTGGGTTGTCAGAGGGGTCATTCCCAAAGGGTGTCCTGAAAAATGCTTTATATTTCAATTATAAGTCATATTTATACACTTTTATTTGGTGCACAGTTACACAAATCCAGACAAATGTTTCGCCAACAAGTGTTGAATATCATTTTTTGGGGGAACGATATCCAATAGTTTTAGAGACAAAATCGTATTTTTAGGGTTAAAAAAATTATATTCAATAGTTTTGCAAAAAAAAGGTTTATGAAATTGTGTTACTAAATGCTAATTTGAAGTCAATTGGGTCTGATGGCGTCATAACCCCTGTAGCTCATTAATCGGTGGAAGAGCATTTGATACGGTCATTATTTGGTGGGAGAGCATTTGATACGGTCATTATTTGGTGGGAGAGCATTTGATACGGTCATTATTCAATGGAAGAGCATTAAAGGTTTCAATTGTTGTGCTATGTAGCATTATGTACCTTAGAAAAATTATTTAATTTTGTATAAAAATAATTAGAAACCCAAGCTTATAAGATAATAATTATTTTTAATACTGAACGACATTTTTGAGTGTTTGTATGAACTATGAAAATAGTCATTTTGAAATATACTTCAGGCTATCTTTGTTCCCAATCTAGTTATTGATGTTTTTTTAAAAATACACATTATCCCATGTAGAAACTCGTGATTCTTGGGTTTAATGTCTCTAAGGAGAGGGATTATCTGCATTTTGTAGCCTTCTTTTAGAAAAAGAATATAACATATTATTTACATAAAAGGAGGCCATTTTCAGAAATATATTATAATACGTTTTTAAAGTGTATATTTGGTAATAAGACAGAAGTATCCAGTTTCAGACAAAAAGCTAACAGCCTAATTTTCAATAAATTGCGCACAACGATAGAAATACATAACATCGTGTGATGACATTTGAAAACGACGTCACAAAAATTAAAGTCAATTTTTTTTATTTGAATTTCCCAAGTTTTTGTTTTTCCTGTGCCTGAAGTACTTTGGTTGAAACATTTTTGCTGAAAGAATGCGAACTTACAATTTTAAGTGTTTGTGCTCTCAAAAGAACACTGCTTTTAGTTTATAAACTAATCTATGTTCTAAAACAGTCTGGACAGAGATGGCATTTATAAATAAAAGCAGATGGACTTTTTAAAAATAATTATGATAAATTTACGATAATAAATAATGTATATCGATCAACCACTAAGTATCGTCTTAGATGGTTTGAAGTTTTTGGTAAATTTAGCTTCCTGTGTTCCTTTAGTAAAAGATAAATGAATTACAATTACATTTTTAATTGAACACTATAGCTAAAGTGTTTTTATGCTTGCAAACAACATTTGCCGAAAGTTATTGACTTTTCACTTAGGTTATTACGGATAAGATTCGTTTTGACCTATCACAGTAGAAATAATTAGCCAATTGATTTTATTTTGTATTTTTGATTCACCTATACCCTTTCTGTGGTGCCCTTTTTGATAATGACGTCATGCCTACATATATAAAGACATAGAAATATTGAAGCGTTGCCCATCAATTTTCTTTGTTATAAATTCACCTTTTAGCAATAATTCAATTTTCAATGTGACGCCAAAAGCGTTGGAACTGTACAAAAATGAATTTAGACAAACTGGACTTTAACTTTTGGACCTGCTGACTGCATTGGCCCCTGGCTAGCACTCACTTTCTCGTATAAAACCTTTTTTCTTTATTTCGATAAACTAAAGTTTTGTCTTCAAAGTTTAAAAGAAAATAATTTTGACGCCAAACACATTTGTCCATATAAGTAGAAACATTTTTTAAAAATTCAATTTCCCAATTTTTATGCTTTTCCTCATACGTTGCGAGAAATGACCATTGAATTGTCATTATTTTGCTGAAACTGGTTTAGCAATATGTGAGGAATAATCACCAAGAATTTACAGAAATAAGGCTGTAGCTCTTTCATTAAAAAAATGATTTTCAACGATCTCTATGGATCTAAGGATAACAAGCTCCCTCCTTATCTGCAAATGGACAAAATTCGACTGGTTGATTCTTAATAAAAACACAAACTCTTAGGCTAACCTGGTAAGTTCTGATATATCAAACTAAAGTGGCTTTTTTCTAGGTGGCATTAAAAAAATTAATAACAATATGATCAACGGAAAAAAGATACATTTACAGAATGAGTTGAAATTCTAATTGATGTTGGCATCATATCTTTGTATCGATTGCCAAACCCATTTGTTCCGATTACCCAGAAGCTACAAGAGAGAGCAGTGGATGTGGTTTCTGCATAGAATGAAGTTCGGTCAGTCCTGCATGTCTGATATTATGAAAACTCTATGGGAAACAGTTGATGCCGAGTTTTCGGTAATAGACCGACAAGCTGAATGGCCGAAAAGTTGTCAATCACCCCTTGCACTCCATGATGTGCAGTATGCCAACTGAATCGAAATAGTGTACCTGCAACAACGGCAGACGAATGTTACAAGCGAACAATTGCGATTTCGTTACTTGACATTTTCACTTCAATAACCCAAAATTGCTGTTACCTTGTACCAACTATTCTGGGTTCTATAAATGCTGATGAAGTAGATCTGGGGGAAGTCGTTGATTTCTTTAAGGACGACTTTCCCAACTCTGAAGTGGTCGACCAAGAAATCCGATTTTAGAAACTAAAATATTCGACCGTAGAAGAAATAGATCGACCCTCTTCACATTGGCCCAAGGACATTGTCGACCATGCGACGATTAAAAATATGGCTACGATCATCCATGACCATACGACTTCCATCATGGGCACTGATGAACATTCATCGGGGACATAATATAACTGATGATGATGATGTTATAAAGTTCTTCATTCAACATCCACGAAAGTTTGGGATAAAAAACCTTTTAATTGACGAGTTAACATTCTATTGTGCACGTACATATTAATTTTAATAAATATCAGAACCTTTGAAGATGGACACCAACTAAGGACTACTTAATTTTATTATCAATTTGTTTAACTCCATCTCTATTTTTCTGGTAATTGTTATACAATTGTATAAAATGTTATAGAGGGCTAGAAATAAATAACCGATGCAAGACTAATTTTCTACAACATTTTCAATAAGAATTTTTAATTAAAAAAACAATTGCTTTACTTGGATTTTTTTTTCAGAATGGTGAGTTTAAATTTTGGTATTTTTTTGTGAAAAAAAATCCTGAAATCTGTTTTAAAATGAAAAAATTCCATTGACCTTTTTTATTGAAATATAGTCTTGTCTCGGTTATTTATTTCCAGCCCTGTACATAATCACGCAAATATCAGAAGACGATGTGTACCATTAAGGACTAATTGATAGATGTGTATCATACGAATTTATTATTGTTTGCCCATTTTATATTTTGTACAAAATTTATTTGTTTATAATTTGTATATAAAATGATTCCGTAGACCTGCCCTTTTAACAAAAAATCTACCCCCCCCCCTTTTCAAATACTTAGTTGCGCCCCTGGATATGATATGATATGCCGAGCTGTTTCAAAGTCCAAAAGTGACAACAGGGACAGCCAATAGATAAAGCAGCACAATAAAGTTACGAAATAAAATTTGAATATATTCTATTAAAAGAAATACGACATAGAAAGACCAAATCACAATTATAAGAGATATAGAAGCTAAAATCACATCACAAAGAACTATATGAGATCTCACTTCGTTAATCAAGTAGGAAATAGACGTCATTAAAACTCAGTAATTAAAATAAAAATATCCAAATCGCATACTCTTCAACCAACTCATATTAAACCGCGAGTATATTATCAGTTACAGCTTCTGACACCTTGAAATTTGCTCAATTTTTACAATCCATTTGGTAGAAATATATAACTAAGCGTGTATGTAGATTATCTATAAAAAAACATATATTGACATTCTCTACAAATTATAACAATTATCATTTAATCGATTTAAGTTATCAAGCGAGAGGTTAGTTATTTTGGTCTTCGATGGAAAGTAGGTATGAAAACCATACACCATAATGTTGCTTAGATAATAATCTGTACCTATGCACTCAATTAACAAAGTGATAAAACACTAGCAAGAAAATAAGTAAGAAATAATAAAACAAATCATTCTCAACATTTAATCATTCGAATTTTAACGCACCAAAAATTCTTATTTATTGTGACACAAACAACCCGTTCTTACTGATGTCGGCCTCCTCCATAAATAAATAAGGAGGCCTCCGTAGCAGTTAGTCAGAGAATTCATTGTCCGTTAAATTTTATTTCAGTGATTAATCTTGTCACAAGTTAAATATCTTAGGTACGTACACCGACTAGCCATAAAAATGTAGATGTAAATCTCTATGGACATAGCCATCACTCTACACTTTATGATCCACGGGTTTCGCAAGAAAAATCAATTTAATGCATCCCCCCAGGTGCAATGAACAGGTCCTCAACCACATAATTATATCTACCACCAATTCCTTTCGTGGTTCAGTGGTGTTATAATTATGTCAAACGTACAAGTACCATTTTTCTCATCCAAAGGTGTCCCGTCTGTAGTAGAAGACAGGAACCCTTTCATTCCAAAAATTCAACAGTAATTTATACAAAACGCGCGTTAAATGGCCCTGATCATTTGAAGCCATGTATCTCATAAACTACTAGAGGAACCAATAAATACTGAGCAAATATAGCGTCTATCAAAATTAGCTTCATCCATTAAAACGATGAGAAAAGAAGTGAAAAAATTAAAGACAGCTGTTAATCTTTTCTACAAAAAGAAGAACATTTACTAATGTCTCAATTGGACCGCTGTCATTTGTTTTAAATAATAGTTAGGTTCATGACTGATTTGAGGCATCTCAATAATAAAAATGAAGCCGATTTGGACACACTTGTCTTATCTACTTTGAATACATATTTCAACATACAATTAAGTACAACATAGCATTTCTAAGAGTCGGTCAGAGTGGCACTACTGAACTTTGGGATTCTTACATACTTTGCATACGTACAAGTCTCTGTCTGTCGGACAGAAGTGGCACAAAAGTACAGAGGGACAGTTTTACATAGAATATTTAGATAGACAGTGACTAGATAAATATACAAATATAAGTTTTCTCGAACCAATTAAAACGGACTTTCCAGTCACTGTTTGTAGGTAGTGGTATAATAAAGATTACTTGTGATGCATTTGGTTTAATTCTCGGGAAATTCGACGAAATTCATATAATAAGTAAAAATTTTAATTCAATAAAATTCATATTTATGTGTTTTACTACTACCAATATGTGAGTAATATAATATTTTATTATTTTTAATACAATTACAAAACCTTAAGATAATTTTGTGATTAAAAATAATTGTAAGTAGTATAGAACTTTATCGTTTATTAGTACAGATATTTAAAAAAAAATTGTTGTATTACTTTTAAGTAGTAAATTTAAGTTGAAAATTAAGATATTAATTTAATATAATTTAATCAAATCCATTTTATGGTCTACTTATTGGCATACTTTAAAAATAATATTGCCAGAGAAAAATAAATACAGCATCATTATTCTTTAATGTACTACTACCTGAAAACAGTAGCCCGTAGGTGATGTTGAACCTTTTAGAAGTCTGATTGCAAACCAGTTATCGCAACGCCACTATCAATTATTGTCGTTGACCAGTGATAAAAATATACAATAGCAAATTATTTATTGAATGAAATGAATCACAAAGTTTTCATATCAAATCTGCACAATCTTCGATGAATAAATAAATAAATAACAATATATAGAGGAGGAGGCTTTAGAATAGAACAAAATAAATCGAGTGCAAAATAATTAACTCACCGCCACTCAAGGCCATAAATAACACATTTGCGATAAGATGCTGAGCTGTAGGTACATATATATCAAAACAACATGATCAAATGAGGGCTACCCCTTCCCCTCCCTCCGATATGTGTATCTAAAGTATTTACACAGAAAAACTGTTAAAAGAAACGGAAACAGCAGCGACCGGAAATCGAACGGTCAACCGAATCTGAGCGCATAGCTGCCTTTCAGAAATCACTTCAGGTGGCTTTTGAAACGTTTTATTGTAACTACATCCTGATTTGAAAATGGTATTTATAGACACCAATCTATGCTGAAAGCAACAGCAGAATTGAAAATAAAACATGCATGTATTTTATTAACGAGCAAATAGTACCGATAATTATTAAGATTGGAGGTTGAAATAAATAATCACGTAGAAGCAGAATCCAAATAGACAGTTGAAATGAATTCCTTCTTGGTTGCAACCATAGAAATGTAGTATCTCTATGGCCGTAGTCCTGGTAGTTCCTTCTACCACATCGTATGAAAGCAACCAACCTCAATTTCAAACGGAACAAAACAAAACTAATAAACATTTTAAGTGGCACTCAAAGTTTTGGTTTACATAAAATCACAGTCAATGCATACTGTTCGGGATGATACAATCTGAGAAGCCTCACGAGCACTGGATGCCTCGCGGAAGAAAGTAAAACGGCTCCAGAGGTTCCGTCTGCTCCAAGTCGGCGGCGACCATCAGACACTGACTGGCTGCCTCGTTCTGGCAGCGACTTTGCAGCACTTCGCCCAGGTATTGCCTGCCAAAGGGAAGAAGAAGGGACATTTTGATGACGTCACAAGGAGAGGACAACAGTTGTGTGTAACATTTGATGGTTAGGAGGACATCGAGATTCTGTCCACCTTAACAAATTGCAGGTAGTTTAATGGGATAACCATCCACCCAAACCCTATCACACTTCCTCTCAATCTTAGCTCCTCCAAATCGCCGGAGGTGAGAAACTGTCAAACCAAAAAGGAATTTTTGTAAACTATTTCGATGGCAAAATCGCATCACCATTAATTAGTGCTCAACAGACCAAAATAACTAACTTTAACTGTCAAACAATCCAATTATCTAAATTGAATAGAAAGAAAACACACTTGACTGGATTTATCTAAACATGCAGAATTGGTATTACTTAGCCGACATATTGACGACTGTAATGGATTGATGTCTTGAGAGAATGCAATACCGACCAATCTAATAACACAAATGTCATCTTCTAAATATTTAATGTAACTACCAGCTATTAATCGTTTGGATATTGTAATTCATTATTCAACTACCGAGGATGTATATGAGCACTGGTGCTGACATGTATGGACATGTATGACATATATGATGACGTGTATGGACATGTATAACATATAAGAGGATGTGTGTTAACATGTATGACACATGAGTACTTGTGTTTGCATACATGAAGAATATGAGGATTTATATTGACATGTATGACTTAAGAGGATATTGACATGTATGACGACTATGAGCATTCATGTTGACATGTATGACGACTATGAGCATTCATGTTGACATGTATGACGAATATGAGTATTCATGTTGACATGTATGACGACTATGAGCATTCATGTTGACATGTATGACGAATATGAGTATTCATGTTGACATTTATGAGGAATATGAGCATTCATATTGACATGTATGACGTATATGAGCATTTATGTTGACATGTATGACAAATATGAGCATTTATGTTGACATGTATGACGAATATGAGCATTTATGTTGACATGTATGACGAATATGAGCATTCATGTTGACATCTATGACGAATATGAGCATTTATGTTGACATGTATGACGAATATGAGCATTCATTTTGACATCAATGACGAATATCAGCATTCATGTTGACATGTATGACGAATATGAGCATTTATGTTGACATGTATGACGAATATGAGCATTCATGTTGACATGTATGACGAATATAAGCATTCATGTCGACATATATGGACGTGTGACACTTAACAACCAATACAATTATGATAGTCTCTTCAAAATCTTCACAAAATTCGAAACTGGAATCATTTTGATAAACGCACTTATTAACAAGTTTATGAAAAACCATCAACTACACACAAAGTAGCTCTGTATTTTATCGGTCAACTTTTATCATTTGCAACTGGTGATTGGAAATGCATAAGTAAGGACAAAATGAAACAGAGGTCCCGATAATGGATAATAATATCAACGATTAATCTCGTAAGATACCCATTAGATGATGGCATGACACACTTCAAACTATCTCTATCCTGGAGTGTCAACAAATGTCTAGGTAACGACACGGACACAAGAAGTCGAGAGATGCCGTTCCAACTATTAATAGGACAATTTCCTCAAGTAATTTCCTAGAAAAGTTAGAATGATTCTTTCTACCTCAATAAAAATGGCCTACACACTGCCTTACTTAGGTGTTGTGCTGTTTGTTCGTAACAATAAAATGACTAGTTTGTGTTCGTAACATTCATCATTTATTTGGAAATCTCAACCACAGCAGATTGAATCATTAACTATACCATGAAATTTAATCAAACATAGAAGTCAATCTATACAAAAATAACCCAAATTCATTTAGAAAGTGATGTGGATCCAACCATTATACAACTGATGTCGACACAGTGAGCAAAAGTGCATAACAATTCTCTGTCTCCCACCCTCCCTCTCTTTTGACAAATAAACCAGACCAAAAAAATCCCCCACAATGAAAAGGCGATTAACAAAATATTGCCACAGACCACTGTATACCTCATTCCTACTACTGAATTGTCTGATTAATTGCTAAATAATGTACTTCAACATAAACAAGGCCAACAAAAAAATCTACCGCCCTAGGCCATTCATCTATTCTTGCCAAACAGCATCACATGAGTAGGTGAGTCTACTAATCCCATTTTAATAATAATACCCAATGCAAACGAGATCAAATTAAAATAGCCGCTCGCCCCGTATATGTACAAAGGTAGGCAAGCAACATTCCCGATAATTCATACAATAACGAAGACAGCCTACAACAGAGCTAATTTCCGCCATGTCAAAAAGAACCTAACAGCAATAAATTTTGTCCAGAAGCCAAATAAATCTGCGATAAACTCCTCCAGAAGCTGACATCGTGGTACTACAGCTTTCGACAATGAAACCGATAAATTAGAGTCTAGTTATTCAGTGACTAGACTGGCGCAGGATCAATGTCTAATTTATATTTATTAAAAGAGTTAAATTAATTCTTTAAAAATTGCGGTAACAATATTAATAACGAAAATTGTAAACTATATTTCTATAGAAACAAATACAACATCTTGCATTCAGAATTAGTCTAGGAAATGATATAACATTCACTAATAAAATTATCAAAAAACATAAAGTGAGCGATAATGCAAGGGCATCTAACCTTTTGTACCTGATGAGGAAATTATCTGATTGTGGACCCTTGGAGGACTAATTAGTTCAAAGACAGCTGATTGAAATTTGTTTCCATAATTAAAAAATCTCTGGTTTTACATCAAGCATAGAGTGAAATTGACAGAGATTTGACTCACAACCAAATACATGTAATGTTGCAGGTGGGATTGGCCGAATTACATACACGGCTTATTTCCTCGGCATTCAAGTAACTCACTGAGCTATTCTGCGAAAAAATTAATAATAGGCACGGTTGTTCGCTAATTTTCTAACCCTCGACATTTCTTATAATGTGCAATTAATCATCCATTAATAGGTTTGTGTAGCATTTCAATAGCTTATTCCTTTCGATTTAAAAGATAATAGCTCATATTCATCAATGTCGTTCAGTTATCAAATTACCCCAACGGGACCCATCTACAAAACCAATAGTTTAGCAGTATATTTAAGAGCAATATTAAAAACAACAGGAATACTTTGATAAAAATATACTACTTATTTATACTACTCGCAAATGATAGCCCAGGACATAATCATTGCCTGAATAATATAAAATGTTAGTATATTTCATA
>JAUYWI010069688.1:0-14530 GCA_034780595.1 Parotoplana pacifica | reverse complement strand
TGATGTAATCAATCTGGTTTCTAACTACGTCCCCCGGACTTATCCATGTGTAAAGCTTTCTTGCTGGTTGACTGAACTAAGTATTCGTAATGCACATGTTATCTTTTTTCTGCAAACTCAATTAGCCGTTCGCTCGATCATTTGTTGTTCCAAGACCCCATTTTCCCACGACATTTTCCAACATTTACATGAAATAGTTTTAGCCTGGAATTTGGTCATTGAATAATAGTTTTAAGAAGTAAAAAAAATATTAAGGAAAGTTAATTTAATTTTCTCTTTTCGTTATGTAATTTTCACTGATGTTATTTACATTTTGATCAAAAACTTCACCTTGATTTAAATTAGATCAATTTTAGCCTATCGTCCTGCCTAATAACTAATTCGGCAGAACACTATAGATAGATAGATATTTTCTAATTTTGAATTAAATTATGTTCATAATTCAAAACATAGTGTTCTACTAACGGTTGTTGCATTATTTGTATAGAGCATTATTTTTTAACTTTAAAATATGCAGCATTTAACGTAATAGTTAACACAAAAGTAACAAATTACTGTCCTGTAGAAGAATCCAATCTGTTTGTATAAATATTTAATTGTATGTACGAGTAGGTACAACACGTTTTCGTTTCATTTACAGTTTCATTTCATCTATTGGATATTGATTCAATATATGCAAAATCAGGCAATTATTAAGCTGTTAATATGCCATTTGTCTATCTCTCTCCTGCAAGCAAAGGTAGTTAACTCCTATTATTTGACGTGTTAAGAGTAATAATAAATAAAACAGGTACAATTTGATAAAAATATACTACTCATTTATATTACTCACTAATGATAGCCATGGAGAGCTGTTTTCGCTTAGTTAGGCGTCATCCGCCAGGCATAATCACAGCCTGGCAATTTAAAATTTTTGCATATTTCATTAGTGACGTCACATTGGTCTTCATAGGATACAATATGTACATCTTTTTAGTGTATCAGTCCATCTGTTTCGGGAAAATTTTAATCCGATAGGAAACATATTGTTCAAGTAGGGAACATAATTGATCACCTATCAAGTGTAATTCCAAGGTCCGCTTAGGCTGGCGTATCTAAAGATAAGAGGTGAGTTACAATTAGAGGAAGCATAAGGACCACCAGAATAATTCTATCAAGTACTTAAACTACATGACCTGAATACAGAGTGGCGCAGAAGTCAAGCCCCATGGAGATATTACCAAATCTGCTATTACATGACAGTCGGTGCTCCAATTGTTCACCATTGAGTTCAATGCACTTTTGTACTCATTTTCTGATGGATGTTCGAACACAATTAAGCAGGTATTGAAGTTGGCACACTCGAATCGGATTCTCTCTTTAACGTTGGCAATATTATGACGGACTTCAGATGTCTTCACAAAGAGAACTCAAAAGGCGATAAAACTGGTGAACGAGGTGGCCATTCGATCGCACCGCGTCTACCAATCCACTTATCTTTGAATTCGTGATTCAGAAAATCACGCCCAATGGTAGAAAAGTGAGCTGGTGCCCCATCTTGTTGAAACCATGCGTTGCAGGTTTGTGCTTGATTAATTGGACGTCTATTGGGGTGATGTTGGTTAAATTGTTCTGTGACAGATCGGTTAGAAGCACCACCACGTCCAAACATGAAAATTAATCCCACTCTTTCTTTTTGTGTAAATATTTTGGCTATGAAGTACACCATGTATATAAAACAAAAACATTACCAAAGGACAATTCCTTGAATTTCTCCAGTTGAAGATTCCAGCAATTTATTCCTGGACTAAGGCTAGATTTACATTTATGGATTGCATACCTCCTATAAAAATGAACCAATTTGTAATATATCTCCATGGGGCGCGACTTCTGCCCCATCTTGTACAATTCCCAGAACAGGTCATTTTGGGGTTCACATGCCAGCCGGTATGCAAAATGATTAGCGCTCCGTTTTGTAACACATGATTTATACACTCCATTATTTCTATTTCACAATCAGGGCCATATACCTTTTCAGAATTTAGACAAGCAACTGTTTTTGCATCATCATCACTCAATATGGTTTTGTAAATAAATTTACCATTTTGAATAATCTTTGCAATTTCAACCTCCATTGCTGGAGAAGACTCAAACATTTTTTTGCAGTCCTGGTGTTTTTATTTCCAATATAAAAGACTTCATCTTTCGGGGCATAGTGGCATTGATGGCAATACTTTGACTAAATTAAAACATCTATGCACCAACCCAGTAATACAATCTATGAAAACCCCCATACCATATTTGGAACTAAAATCTCTTGACATCCAGCTGCCGTCATAAGATATATCAATGGAGATAGTACCATCTTGGCACCTAACTCTAAATAATTTTGGTAGACATGTTGTCTAACTTTTGCTAAAAGGTTTTCAAGTGGTTCCAAATTTACAGCATGAACCTTTTTTAGTATTTTATCATACAACCTTCGTTCAATAATATAAAGGTAGGCCAATAATAAGGATATTAATGGCAACATTTGTGAAAATAACACTCCTACAATTAATAGTGACAGTGCAACCAGTAGTATGAAAATACATTTGATAATTTGCCATCAAAGCATTCAGGGCATAGATACCAAGACATCATGGCACAAAATGACTGTAAATTGCACATAAAGTTATTGAAGTCATTCGATGAAGTTTCAGGATGTGTGTCAACTTGTGCTGGAATAAGTTGTTCTGCACAACCAACCCCACACAGAATCCGGTACATTGTGTCCACTTGTAACATTCTCATTGCTGGTACTGTTAGTGGATCTGGCTGTGGTAGCTACTGATGGTTGCAATGTCACTGATAATTGTAGGAGTGTTATTTTCACAAATGTTGCCATTAATATCCTTATTAGAACGGATTTAATAGTTTATTAAGCCAGCTGTTCCTGTGTGATCTTGTAGGCATATTATAATGAATATAATAATTATGTTACTAAATCAGTAAAAATGAAAAAGAATTAAATTTAGTGCATACAATGACACTGTAGTAATATATTTTTTTAAATGTATAACCAACAATTTATTTTTTACAATACAATTATATATTACAATCATTTATTTTGAAAAATTTGAATTGTGATTCAATGGTGTTCAGTAATTCTTGGCACTACCCTCAAGAATTCAAAATTAAGAGTGTTTTTACCCAAAATATGATTATAAAGTAACATTTTCAGATTCCTCATGTTTCATTTAATAGGAGACTTTGTAAATCACATTTACCATAATTTTGAATAATTCTACAATTTTTTTAATGATAATGTACCCTTACTGTGGCACCCAAAACGCTATTTAGTAAACAAAGTTCCAAAAGCAAGTGCTCAAAAAGGTGGGATATGAAAAACTATTATTAACCCGCCATGGGAGGAGGTTTTAGCACAAGGTCCGAACTCAATGGACGTCCCAGTCTGGTCAATGTGTTGGGCCCCTGTAATGACCGGTGGATATTATGGAATACTTATATCTTGCTGAATGCACGCTGTACACGGATCACAGCAATAAAGTGCGGCTCTACATACATACATACCCACATATACAATCTTAATAAATGCTATGGTCGGAGGCAGATAGCAGTTGGACTAATTGAGACTTACTATGTTTTCAGCATGACTCAAGTTAAACTTACATTTGAGTAAACAAGTTGTGTAGTATTTGTTGTAGTAGTTTACAAAAATGTAAGTTGCACAAATGATCCCTGCTGTGCCTCCAAGAGTCATTAATGTATTTTCTATGTACGTTGGAAAAATCTAAGTGATTCATAAGTCCTTTAAATTTACACTAAAGCTGTCTAAAACACTTTCTGAAAGTTTCAAATAATTTGGTAAATCTCAGTATGTTACAATATTTAGGGCTGAGTCAGTAATTTATAAGAGTATTTTATTTATATTTGTAGTTCTCACTGCCCAATTCTGTGTCCATAAAGTCCACATTTGATAAAAATAATTTAAATAAATAAGTCTATAAATTGAAAGACAGTATATTACTAAATGTTACAAATGCTTCACATTGGTTAAAAAAATTAATTCTATTTTTTTAACCAGAGCTGTGAAGAAAAGGTTATCAGTTGATGTTTTATATACATATTTTAGGAAATCTTCAGTGGGATATAATTTGTATAATATGTACCATTGTCCACAGCCAATTATGTATGTATGATAGCTACTTATAACGATCGGAATTCTTCCAAATTAGAGGGTGGAAATCGGAAGTCTTATTGGACTGAATGCATTTGTTCAAACTTGCAGTGGCCAGTGGAAGTCATTGGATTTGAAATCTGTACTTTTATCGCTGGTTAGGAATTTGTACCGTATGCATTGATTGCCATCCATTCCCTATGAGTGCCACTTTTACGAGTACTAAAAATATCTATGCTAAGAAAAACTAAAATTTGCATGTCGCACAAGAAGTCGATTAATTCAACAATCAGAAATAGAAATTTAATAATTTTACATAACACAAGGATATGATATTTACTTATTGAAAATTGTGTTAAAACTTAAATGTTAAAAAATGTTTTCAAAGAATTTGGTACACAGATTTCGAATTTCTAGTAGGTTGATTGAGCAATTTAGAAAAACCTTAGTAGTGGGGTGGCTACAAACCCCCTTTTATCTAACAGGGGTAAACAGATAACCCTTCGTGGTCATAGGGCGGGGGGGGGGCGGTAATAATCCCACCCAGCAGACGGAAATTGGAAACTCCTTTAACCGATTGGATCTTTTTAAGTAAAAAGTTTTGACCTCTGACCCCCAAAGGTTACCTAACGACCCTCTGAAAAAACAAAGTTTTTACAAAACAAATTGATTCTGAAAATAAATATTGATTAACATTTGGTACCATACATTACGGTTTTTGAAAATAAGGACTTTAGTCCATGGTGTAGAATTTGAGAGCCACACATTTTTGCCATGTAACAAAATATGAATTGATTTTAAAAAATATCCTGGAGAAAAGTGGTAAAGAAATATTCACCCCCGAAAAAGTTATGATTTTTATGTGTCCCAATTTGGCAATTACTGAAAATCCAATTGGAAAAATAGAAAATTTGAATCTAATTGATACAATGAGTAAAAGTTAATATTTGAAAGATAAAAGGGATAATGAAAAGCCTGTGTCCTACGAGAATTCCTGTAGAATGAGATCTGAACAGAATCTATATCCACGAAAATTAATAGCAAACAATTTTAAAATTGTATTTTATTGGCCGAGTCTATTCAGATGTTGTCCCGATATATTGAAACAAATGCTTGGACGTATATCCAAATATTGTTTAAAAACATAGGTTTAAATCCTTAGGGTCAGGTTTTTCTAGAATAAGTTATTTTAATGATAAGTTAGTATAGTAAAATAACTTATTCAAGAAAAAACTGACCCTAAGGATTAAAATAATTTTTTTAACAATATGTGGACATACACCCTAGCAAGAATTTCAATATATCCCGATGTACTTCTGAACACACACTTCCAGTTTTAAATTTACACAAAAAGAAAAATATGTTTGTAAACAATTATATATTTAAAATAGGTTTTCTGAAAAACCAAATTAATTATTAGTTTTCCGGATAGGCACCAGTTATATTAGAATGAAAGAATATGTTTTTGATTAAATTATTAGTTTTGTTCTAGTTTGTCAAAATTGAGCATTAGTTATTAAGTAATGTTTAACCTAAACGTAAAATGTTAGAGCTAGCAATGTCAATAAACATCTGAAATACTACAAATTCAAATTCTTCAGTACCTCAGAAGGAAAATTAAAGATATTAGTAATTTCCACAAATAGCAATTTATAAAATGTTGACAGTTAGCTCAAATATTTTAAAATACATTTATTTAAAAACACGATATCATTCATATAATGAGAGCTAACACCCAAGTTAGTCATCCGTTTATTTGAGTTCACATTCATATGAGCCCTCAAATTAAAGTTGTCCCTTTCATCACCTGAACTATGTTGTCACCACGGTGGCCAGCTGTTCTGAGAATAAAGATGCGCAGAGTTGTGCTGCTTTCATTTGAGCGTCAAAATATTTTTGCTCAAATGAAAGGTTAACAAAAAATAGATTTGCTAAATTGATGAGTCACTCAACCGAAAGAAAATGATTTTAGGTCAACTGATTATTAACTCAAATGATGCAAATCAATTCGTCGTTGTCACATTCATGTTTACATATTCATGGCTTCTCTGAGTCAATTGTGTGATTTATATTTTGTGACATTTCAATTGATTTGGCTAAAATGTGTCATAGGTAGGCCACAACATTCAGCATTAAAAGCATGCAAATGTTTAGAGGTCTGACCTTCCTCCTCCCTAAGATCACGTGGCAGCCCTCTGAAAAAGTGAGGTTTGGATATACTTTTTACTAAAAAAAGTAATCTTGCTAAGTCATTTTGATAGAATTGATATCATGTACCTATTTTGTAATACATCATTGTTTAATATATATTTCGTTCTTTAAATATTCATTTTTGCAACCTGACAGCTAAAAACCGATAATTTTAGTTTTCGATTTAAAAGAATCTGTCCTACATCTGGAATCTAGATATTTTCAAAATTCCAGTGGTTTAGGTATTTTTAGATTTTTAAGTCGCAAAGAAAATGTCAAAGGTCACCTGACGGTACTCTGAAAAATGACATTAGCCCAAATTGGAAAATCACACGTTTTATAGTCATTTGAATTCTGAGGCCAAATATTGATATTATTAATTAATAATTGAGAATCTTTTATTTTAAAACAATCTATCGTAGGCATAGACTTTTATAAAATTTCGTGTTTGTTATGTAATAGTTTTTCCTGAAGATCTGTAGAAATTTCATATAGAAACATTGTTTCAAAAATAATATCATGATTTTTTTGTAAAAATAGAATGCGTTCATATTTGACATATCCATTAAGTGTAACAAGTAATAAAGTCATAACTTTATCCAATGTCAAAAATTGAGTTCCACAGATTTTGGACCAGACACCTTTGTCAACAAATTAAAAACTTCGATTTTCTCAAAATATAGGGTATGATACCATTCCAAACCACTAGAAATAACCTAATATAATATACTAAGTCATTTTAAACCAAATGTAGTCATTTACTTTTGAAATGGTAGAATTCATAAAGGTGCGGCATCCAATTTTCTAATACAGATTTCTAAGTGTCTTTATAATTGTTAATTTAAAATTTGAGCAAAAAATGTTCTGTTTTTAAGTGATTTTATCCAAATTTGAAGTCCATCGGACAACTTTAATTTTCGGATCCTAACTTAGTCACATTTTCGATATTTTAGAAACAAAAACGTTTGCTCTAACTTTGTTTTAAGTATTTGGTACCAAATTTCAATCCAATCAAATCACAGGAATTGTGACTTTTTAAGAGGGTAGTTTAATATATACATTTTTCCACACACAATAGACATCTTTATACATCACACAGATATGAATAAGAACAGGAACATACAGAACAAGGGACTGTCAACTCTATAATTTTCTGTGCTATCTAACTTTAGACTAGTTTTTAAAAAGCCCATTTTTCATATCTCTGAAACTACTGAACTAGTTGATTTAAACTTATAAGAAACATATTTTTCAAATTTCAAGGTCATAAGTCACGTGACTTTTGGTTTGGACCAAACATCCTTAAACTAAATGTCACAAAAACAATTATCAATAAATTTTTTTCAAAATTGACCTATACACAAAATTTGAAAATAATTGAATAAACTTTTATTTTTGGCTCGGCCTCCCTCTTGATTTAAAAAAAATAACAAATCGTGTATTTAATTAATGTTAGTTCAATCAATTTGGCAGGCAACTATTCTAAGGGATTTTAGATCCCTCCCCCATTATCAAGCGCAGTTCAAATTGAACCACAAGTCACTCCAATTCTAACTCTTTTAATAAACTGTTCTCTAAAAGAAAGAAAATATCCTGACATCTTAAAATTAACCAAAATACTCCCTCTACATAAAGGTTAATAGTGCGAGTGATTCTAACAACTACAGACTTATATCTTTGCTTTCTGCTTTTAACAAAATATTTGCAAAAATCCATAAAGATTTAACTTTATTTATTGACAAAAACAATATCTTATTCTCTAATTAATTTGGCTTTCGAAAATATCATAATACAATTGATGCTTTGACTTGTGAATATGATTACATTATAGACAAACTTAGACAAAAACATAAGGTTGTTGGTATATTCCTTGATCTCAAAAAAGCTTTTGATAGCATAGACAATAATATTCTAATAAAGAAATTATATAGATATGGAATCAGAGGTCCATACAAAACACTTATTGGAAGCTATTTCACTGAAGATATGTCTATACAGCAATAAATGTAAAAACTGGTTAGATAGTAACAGATAAACCCTAAATACTGGTAAAACGCATTACTTAATTTTTTTATTAAACTTACACTAAAAATTGGTAATGAAAAATTGGAGCAGAAAACTCATACAAAATATTTAGGCATGATTATACAAGACAATCTAAAATAGAATCTGCACATAAACAATGTAAAAAATACTTTAAACAGTCAAATCCCTACTTACTAAGAGGAATACTGTCAATAAAAATCCTTATCTTTCTCTCTAATAAATTATGGTAAAAGAAACTGTAAATGGTTAAAACAATTACAGAAAACTCAAAATAGATTACTAAAAATACTGTTTAAAAAAGAATGTAAAACTAATACTCTACATAATGAAAACAATATTTGAATAATTGAAGATTGTGCCTAATCGTTACTAATTGAACATGATAAAAAAAGTAAAGAAGCAACTAAATAATGAATCAACCAGAGAATTAAGAAACATAAACAATTTCAAAATAACATTATAGCTACACAAATAAAATTACAGAATCTGCTTCAGTTTTGTGGAATACATTACCCCCTTATTTAAAAAAATCAATATCAAGAGTCAGATGGTTAAGTACATCTAGGTATATAAAAAGTGATTACTCAGTAGTTACGCAACTGAAGAAAAATTACATGTTTTTCCATATTGAATAACATTTAATAATTAAGTTCTATAACTACAGATTACTATGTACAAATTACATTACATGTTGAAATTGTCCACCCTCCTCTGAGAGACACAAACGAACACGCTTCTCTAACATTAGAAGACACCTTTCTAAGGGTTTCTTGGGTTATGCCGTTGATACAGATACTGATGGCATCTTTTAAGTCAAACAGACATGCTCAGCAGTGTTGTAAACCATTTTGGATAAATAAGCAAAGTTTGTTGTCAAGTGAGTTGAATTCAAATGACTATCGAAGCTTTATTTTGGCAGTAAGTTGTTGTCTATGCATATAAATTTTAGACAGCGGTGAGCTTAATTCGATAAAATGACTATCGATTGTTTTTATTATAATAGGCAGTTAAGTGAGTTGAATTTAAATTGATCGATGCAGATTAAACTAACATAGATATGCGTTTATTGTATTTAAAAATTGATTTCTTCAGTTGCGTGACTTTATGATCATATAATGCCACCTCATTGGCGTCAATAAGGGCACAATGAAACCCAAAACGCAGGCGCCGATATTTTGTGTGGAATCTGGTCGATTGAGCCCCACTATTTTTTTTAACATAAATGGCACATTATTCACACAAAGAGGATAAAAAAGTAAGTTGGGATTAATCGAAAGTGGTATTTTAGTTTTTGCTATATATCTCAGTAAATTTTCTATTTAATTCTGATTACATAAAACACGCAGAGCTTTAATATCTATCAAATAAACAAAAATTAGCAACACCGGTTGAATATTTAAAAAAAAGTCATTTTTGCGGGTCAGCCTATATTATTGTCTCCAATACCAAAAATATCGATAAAAATAGACCAAACAATGTACATATTTAGATACTAGTTACATATACAATAATATTTTTATGTTAAATTGGACGAGAAATGTGCTCTAACAACTGCAATTTTAAAATGCATCGGAACGGATATTACATACAATTGATTTTTGTCGTTTATACCAATATGTGTTATAATATTTTAATAAATCACTTGTAGTTAACATAAACACCAAAGGTGAGCCATAGATATCACTATCTTAAATATTGACCCAGAAGTACTATAATGGTGTCTGAAATAACTGGTTTCAGCAGAATGTACTTTTGCCAACATTTATAGAATGTAGTACACGTTAAGAGTTAGGTGGCTGCATTTGTATGGTTACAGCAATCAGAAAATTCTGGCTCATCTTCTTTGTGCACTACTCTGCTAATGTTTGTTACGAGATATCCGGTAGGGATATTAATTTCAAAGCAAGCAATTCTGTCCTATTGTCGGGATGCCTCAGCATCTCTGTCCAACATTGCGATAGATATATTTTTTGAGCAGACAACAGTGAAATAAAAAGTTCCCCAAATAAATTATTCTGTTCAAACTTACCATAGCCATCATTCTGTTAACTTTCTTCACTGAAAAGAATAAGCCTGTTGCTTTTGAGTGAATCTGTGAGCTACCAGGTATGCTTGAAATTGTAATGATCCTGTTTTCAAAAAAGACGTAGCACAGTCAACTGAATGTTTATTGTCAAAGCGTTTATTATTTGTTTTAACATATTCTCTTTAAATGGATTTCTATATTCATTTATTGCTTTTAGAAGAGAAGTATAGTTGTTGAAAAGTCATTGACCACTGGCTCTAGTTTCATCATAATGGGAAAAGTTTATTTTGTGGGCTTATCTGCGGAACTTGGTCATCAACCTACCTATTTCTGAAGTTATCAAAGACTTTTTTCTTCGACAAATTATGAAGTCATTCTAACATATCTCCGTTGCCTTTGATTACAACATTCTCCCGTCTGTGTGCTTGATCTATTGATACAGATGAGAAATGTCGGTTTGTCTTTGAGACCTTTCCAACTACCATTGCTGACATCCTAAAAAATACATTAGAATTCATATGGCATATTTGGTATGATCACAATAGCAAAATATTGGAGTAAGCAATATCAAGGTATCGACATACAAATAGATCTATCTTTCCCGGTGTGCCATGATGAATATCAGCAATTTCAATCAAATTTTGGAATTAAATACTAAAAACGATGATGCATTTTTACCTTATGTAACGAAGTACCCAATACTGAGAGTTACTTAATGCGCATATCTTGTGCGGGTAATGCGTGTTAGTTTTACAAATGATCTGACAATATCAATAGTTTCAAAATTGGCTTGTCAGTACTTCAGACTATCTAGATTCATCCAAAGGTTGACCAATGGCCGCCATCAAATTTTTCTCAATTCTCGCCTGAGAATACACTGAGTATTTGCTGCATGATAAGTAAACCAATAAAGGGATTTCGACTCTGTGTCATCATTGCTACTTCGGATTTGCTTTATCCAATATTTGTTTATTATTTTTGTTGTTAAAGGTCTACATTAGTTTCAGTTTCTTTCTCTCAGATTCTTGGAGTCTTTGGAAGAGTCTTGTTTAGTTCTGGTGCAAAAAGAAATGTTGGAAATAAAATATAAGTATCAATACTGAGAATTTATGATACAAAGGTTGTACAAAATCATCAACTCCTTTTGGTAGACTCTGAAGAAGACTAGTCCATGTTCCATGAAAAGAGGACGTTAGGGAGAAAGGTTAATGATCTATAGGCTGTCCCATAAAAAACGGCGTTTTTTTACCAAAATACAAAATTTATTATTTACTTCTTAGACAACAAGATTTATTAATTTGACAAATCCTTAGATTGTGTACCGTAAAAACAGAGTTTATATGTATAAAATAATCTATGAATTTGGTAAATCCATAGATTATAATTAAGGCTATTGACTAGAAATGTAATCAATATAACAATAGATTTTTTACGATGATGTGTACTTTTACTTTTAAAACAGTTCATTAATATAGGAACTTAATGGAAGCTTCAAGTGATAAAATCTATTTCTACATAGAAACACAAAGACGTAGTAATATTAAAGCGGTAACAATACACACTGCACTAGAAAGATCCTGGCCAGAGGAACACATCTGCCTTCGTCGGGTTCAGAGAAGTTCAAAAGAATTATTCTTCAAGGTGTTTTATTGTCATAAAATTACAACTTATTAGACACGCTTAGTATAACAATAAATTTTGCATTTTCTGAAAAACACCGTTTTTTATGGGATACCCTATAGTTAAATTTCTCCAATAGTTGATATGTGGATGAGAGAGAGGGAGTTTGTATGTGTCTCAAATTCCATTGTTAAAATCTTAAGCTACTGAGAAAAGTATTAAATAATTGGATTTATTGGCCTTCCATGCACTGTCGCGTTTCCATTACAAATGCACCTTGGACGCATACGGGTGGCGCACAAAGATATACCGTTATCAAAACAATTAATCTGAATTTTAGATTTTAAATCGATATTTATTTAAATCTATGGCAAATACTAATTATGATTTAAATTTGAAATTGCTGTGACTTGATTAACGATACATGCAGTCAATTAAAATGAAACCAATCCATGTCATCAAGAAAAATGATTGCATTAAGACTAACTACGCAAATCAAATTGAACAACAGTTACAAAATATCCATCAGGAAAATGTGATCAATAAATGGAACCAACTCAAAGAATATCTGGTGAAACCAATATAGGAATGCCTACTATCACCGCTGTTATCCTCGATATACACAGAACCTATGGTGATAGAAGCAAGTAACATTAGGAGGAGAAATAACTGAGGAAGTGCGATTTGTAGACGATCAAGCAATGATACCAGAATTAGAAGAAGGACTACAAAACCTTGTAGACAGCTTAAATAGTAAAGCAAATGATTTCAACATAAAGAAGACAAAGGTAATGCGAGTTTGAAGAAATGGGCAGGATCAAATGAACATTACATTTAACAATCAACAGGTTGACCAATACCTGGGTTATTTGCACCAGCCAAGGCCTTTATTAACAAGACTACCCTATTGACCGCCCTCCAGAGCGCCCTCGTGTCCGACTAGTATATCAGTCTTGGCATTATCAAGTCGCGCCCAACTACGAAAACTGCGGTCATTGTGGCGCGGTTGCGTTGTGGCCATTCAACCGTCCTGGCTTGATAACGGAATCGGTTCGGCCTGGGAACCTCATCCACATGTTCCCATTGCCTCGATGGGGTTGTGAGCTAGCGCTGCGGATGCGTTGCTTTGTGGAGGCTTGTCCCCTCTCTGTGCTCTTGGGGGCAGGTTCGACTGTGATTTTGTTTACTGTTGCCGTATTTTCAAGCTTATCTATTGTATTGGCTTTTATTGGTCTTCATTAGAAGATTGGTATTGAAAGAAACCAGATAATTATTTTATGTCCTTACGAGTGAGCGGTATGGAGACCCTTTATTCATATTCATTCACTTAATGCTACATACATGTTGATGACTATGCAACATGCTTACAACATCAACCAAATGATCACTTTGCTTCACTCAGAGCTTTTCCTATATTTTGATTTGTTGTTCCAAATTATGTACAAACCAGAACTTTAAATATAAAGCAACATTTTGTCATTGTTTCTAAATACATGAACTGTAGACAGTTAGCACCTATCTTTAAGAATCAAATTTTATTAAATTTGTCGTATTTTTTTTACGACATAATAACGATAATTTTGCATTGCGATGCTGAAATCTTTCCAAATGAAATTCGTCCAATCTGTCTTTACCTGAAAAAGGGAAAACCATGGCAGCAACAATTATGCGCCTTTTGCAGAAACCAATGATGAAGAGAGTGAAAGGAGATTTAGACGTTCTATCTGCTTGGGGTTTTCTAATTGGGTGAATTTGGTTGGATGAACAAGGATTATTTGTGGATTCAATTAGATTAGCAAGATGGCTTGTTCGTTCAATTACATTAGCAAGATTACTTATTCGGGTTGTTCCAACAAGAATATTTTTTTGGGATGGCTCCATCAGGAATGGTTGTTCGAGTTGCATTATCAGAAATACTTATCGATTGAATTAGTTCAGTTGAATATTCAGAATTACAAAAACATAAGGCATAAGGTACACTCATCATTTTTGCCAAATTTTCGTAAATGGAAAAAGAACAATGTCCTAAGAAATTCACGTTGCATCAACAATTCAGTAATATACGTTTGGGCGAAGTTATAGATCTCGACGTCATAATCCTCAAAAATATGATGTTTAAAGCAGAAGATCTTGACAATTTCACGTTTCCCAACCGTCTCTAATGTTGAGTCAATAATCTAACAAACTGCCTTTTCCTTTCCAAGTTTTCTTTAGAAGTAGCAATTCGAATGAAGACCATGTTGTCAGTCTTATGCAAAGTGTCCATCATAATGCCTCAGGGATATCTATAGTAGGGATAGAAAACTAGCGATTCTGTGTAAATAAAATAGCGTAGGCCGCCGGTTATTTAACCGTTTTAAATTATAAAATTCCGATTTAAAGAAGGATAATATAAGTCAATTTATTTCAAGAAACACGAATGAAATATTAATTTATACGTACCTATATCCTAATAAGGTCTAGAACAAATGGATACGTTTTAATTTTAT